>ML323725.1:0-47519 GCA_005239505.1 Nicotiana paniculata
GTATCTCCTCTTCCTGAGTTTGCCAACCCAGATTGAGGATTTTCCATAGTGATGGTGTTATTGTGGGGTGGTGTCGGCGGTGTAGGTAACACTGTCGGTAACCCTCTCGCAAATTCTTGCAAAGCTTGGCTCACATACTTAGCAATCATTTGCTTTACACGATCTTGTTCCACAGTTTGATCATTGTCACCATTGTTGTTATTGGATCTTTCTGGGGAGTGTTCCCTCGAACCACGTGGGGTTCCTGAAGGCGATGGAACTGGCGTTCCACTCATTTTCTGGTTGTTGTCGTTGGGATTTGACATAATTCAGAGGATATCACTTGAAAAGTAAACAAAGATTATCATATTGCCGGTAACGGAACCAATTTGTTTAACCAAAGAATTAGACCCTTTGACTAAAGCTTATTTTTAAGATGAATACGGGTTACTGATAATCAAGATAAATGGAGAAAAATGAATAATAGACAATATTGGAGAAAAATAGAAGATCGAAGTTGATTGTATTCGAGAACCAGATGCCTTTGCAAGCTGTATTCCCGTCCCTTATATAGGAGATTCTTATAACGTAAGACTCTTGCTATGGTTCCTTATTAATGACTAATTATGACATTAATGAGGCGTTACAAAGTATAACGGTAATTGGGTTCGGTTACATAACGTTTGAGTAATCAATTGTGGGTCCTTGAATCTGCCCGTAGCTTTGTCTAGATTCATTATGACCGTGCCTCTCTCCCATTTTGATCAAGTTGAGTTTCCCGTGGCTGATAAGTTTGTAGGTTTACTGAACCGTGCCTCTTTGTACCGTACCTCTTCAAGAATCACATCCAGCTGTCGAGTTTTCCTGTGTCCACGTGTCTGGCTGAGTTGTCAAAAGTTGGCTTACGTGTGAAACTTTTTTTTACCAATACAACATTTTGTTTCTGCTCATCTATATTTCCTGCCTATAGGGTTCTAAAATTAACAAAGTTTGCTGGTTCAATTGCGTCCATTTGTTGTCTACTTGTGGAGGTCAATGTGAGCCCTTATTTGTTCCTTACATGAAAGTTCTATTTGTATTTTTTTGTCGCCTAGCTTTCTCATTTTTAAATGACATAGGTCAGTCTAGCCACCCTAAATAGTGGTCCTAAATACCTCCCGGACCATAGTTAAGGGACGGGTAGTGGACGCACAAGGAACGAGTTAGAAGCTATTAGAACGCTTAGGTAACAACTGAAAGATAGTAATTGGGTAGTAAAGGAGATGATGACCCGTGCGTTAATACTATGAGTAACACCCCAACTCGGGAAAGTTACAAAGTATTGCATGGAATGATCCTATAGGCTAAAAAACTAGGACCCTCTTTAATTATGTTTTAAGTAATTTGTATTTGTCCAAATTGTTTCATTTTTCTTTTAGACTAATTCACTTAATTAAGTTCGGTCGGGACCCATCGTTGTGGACCTCGAGGGGTGCCTAACACCTTCCCCTCAAGGTAATTTCGAGCCCTTACTTGATCTCTGGTGATGCAACTGGTTTTATGAGTTAATTACTCTAGGTGCCCTAACGCACCGTAATCCGTTAGGTGGAGACTCTTCAAATCCATTACCCAATCCCAAAAAAAAAGGAGTTGTCCCAGAAATGTCGAAACCCGATTTCACGAGAAAAAGGGGGGCGCGACAGCATGGCGACTTTGCTAGGGACATTTCTAGGATCTTACCATAACGAACCTGATTTCGTGATTTGTCTTTAAACATGTCTTTATTATTCCGTGAATACTCGCATACCCCTTCCCACTTTATGTGTATTTATTTGCCTATCTTCAATTATTTCCTATTTCTCTTTCTCGTTTTATTACTCTTTACTATGGAAACTGACTTGTCTCCTTGTTTTCTTTCTTAAATGCCTTTACAATTATTAAATACTGTATTTATCATTTTTTTATCGTGCAAATACGTGACAACGTGCTATTTTCTGTCGCATAAATCATGCTCAACATCATATTTCACTCGTGCGTAATTAATACCATAGCAACGCTTGATGAGTGTCTGCGCTCTTCTTATATCACCCTATTTGAATTTGGAAAGGCTTATTTGCGGTAAAACTAGTCGATCAACGGTGCGGTTCCGTGTCTTTCCCCCTCAAGTCGTCCGCTTGAGGGTACCAGTCTAGACTTCTATAGAAACCTTACTCTGATTATAATTGTACATGCATCATGGTCAAACCTAGCCTAGGTTAATATGTTGTCCACATGATAACCCTCTAAGAAAATCCATGTCCAAAGTCTACCGGGGTTTCCATAATCCCAACGGACACAACCACGATCTGTGCATTACTTTGGAGAAATAAGTGCCAATATGCTAATCATTCAAGTATAAATAGTCAAATATGGAGAGGGAAAGGGTCTAACTCTATTTGTTTTGCAGAAATTGAGGCACGAAGTCCCCAGGTTCGGCATGGTCCGTGACATACCACCATTGTTGCTAGATTGGTGGGAAGACCTTCTGTCAAGTGATAAAAACCATGTGAAAAGAGTCCTTGGAAACCTACCTTCCTTACTATATATCCAACCAAACAACATGTTGATCGAAGCTGCTACCATGTTCTGGGATGGAGAAAGGCCTGTGTTCCGTTTTGGCAACATAGAAATGACCCCTCTTTTGGAGTAAATAGGGGATTAGCTGGACTACCTTGGGACGGTCCTGATTTATTGGTGCCGGAAAATCGCACTCCCAGAGGATTTCCGAAAATGGTGGGTTTGAAAAAGAATGACGACTTGGTATGTCTAAAGAAGTCCCATGTACCCTTTCACTTCCTTTATGAATGATATGGTCAAAGCACATCCTACCGTATCTTCCATGACGAGTTTTCCATCACTTCCTTGGGTTGGATTCATCGCAGGGTTTTCGTGTTTATTGTCTGCTTATTGGGTATGATAGTGTTTCCAAGCAAAAAGGACAGAGTTCACACCAGACTGGCCATGGTAACCAAAGATTTGATACATGTGTCGCAGAAGAATATTTTAAATTCGATTTAATTACAAATTTTGATACCAAACCAGTCCAAATCGCCTCCAATCTTCCTCAATTTTTGTATATTGACTTATCTATATGTTTTCAATGAATTTCAACTGAACCCATTGAAGAAGGTCCTTTTTTGCTTAGATTTTTAGAACATTGTATATATTTGTATTTCATCACCTTATTTGCTAACTCATCAATGAAATTTCCTTTCCGTCTTGCATCTAACATTGCTGATCACGCTTAAAAATATAGAAGGAGAGTTTTACAAGTTGCTTTTTAGTTTTTTTCCTTTTTTATTTTAAATTTAATTTATTTTCTTTATAACTTTTTATTTCTATTATTTTTAAATTTTACTTTTTACTTAATTTCTTTTGAAATTTTAAAATATTTATTTTTTATATTATTTATCTTTTATTTCTCTACCTTTACTTCTTGTGATTCCATGTAATTGCTTATATTTTATTTTTATTTATTTTATTATTCTATTTATTTAAATTACACCTCCTAATATTAGAAATAAAGAGTCATTAAAAAACTTGGCATATAATGAGTGATACAATTAAAGTGAAATTTCGTTGTTGAATGTGGTTATAAATTAATTATGTTTCCTAATCTTAGGTTGTAGTGTAACTTACTATTATTATGTTGGAATTTGACATATGTGAAACGTTTTTTTTCCTTTGAATTTTGAAATTGTGTTATATTCATGGTTCCGATTTACTTGTTTTAGTACTATTGGCTCACATTGTATGTTGTTCTGTAACGACCCGGCCGGCCGTTTTGAGAATTTAAGTCCCGCTCAGCGGCGTTTGACCTTGAGCAGCTTCATAGGATGATTTTGGACTTAGGCGTACGTCCGGATTTGATTTTTGAGGTAGGATGATTTGAATCATTTTGGCGAAAGTTGAAGTTTGGAAAGTGGAGAGGTTTGACCAATAGTTGACTTTGGTGATATCGGGGTCAGAATGTGATTCCGAGAGTTGGAACGGCTCTGTTATGTTATCTGGGACTTGTTTGTAAATTTGGACGTCATTCAGGGTTGGTTTGATCGATTTCGGCACGAGATTTAGAAGTTGGAAGAATTGAAAGTTCATAAGCTCGATTCATGGTGCGATTCGTAGTTTCGTCATTGTTTGATGTGATTCGAGGTCCCGAGCGAGTCCGTGTTAGGTTATTGAACTTGTTGATATGCTTGGACGGGGTTCCGGGGTCCCCGAGCGTGTTTTGGGCGAGTTTCAGATGTTTTTCCTAGTCCTGGTCAGGTCTGGTTCTGGTGGCTTGCACCTGCGACACTTTGGAGCGCAGGTGCGGCTCCGCTTCTACGTGAGCCTGGCTGCTTCTGCGGTCATGAAGTCCTGGGAGCTTGTTCGCTTCTGCAGCGTCTTGCACGCAGGTGCGAAAGGCGCTTTTGCGGTCCAGCGATCGTACCTGCGAAGTTTATCGCTTCTGCGGCTTCCCCCTTCGCTTTTGCGGTGCCGCTGGTGCGGCTGTAAATCCGCAGATGCGGTCCTTGTCCTGATCAGATGAGTTCGCCGATGCAGACTCTTTCTCGTACATGCGGTTCCGCAAGTGCGGTCATTGTCCACAGATGCAAAAGTCCTGGCAGAAACATTTAAGTCGAGGGTTTGTCCATTTTCTTCATAATTTGAGTTTTAAACTTCGGCTTTGGGAGCGTTTTTGGGGTTTTTCAATCTAATCGATTGGGTAAGTTTTCTTCACCTAGAATCTAACATATTCCATGATTTTATCTTCATTTTTATCATTTAATTTGTGTTTTGAGTTGAGGAAAATGTTGGTTTTTGAAGAAAGTTTTTACAATGAAAAATCGTGATTTGGGGGACGAAATGGTATCGAAATTTGATAATTTTAGTACGGTTGAACTCGTATCGGGATGGGTATTCGGGGTTTATAAAATTTGTCGGGTTCCAAGGTGCGGTCCCAGGAGTCGAGTTTTGGGTTGATTTCTAGATTTTGATAAAAATTTAGACTTTATGATCCAGAATAGTTTCTTATGAGTTTTATTTGTACTTTGAAGTTTTATTTGTTAGATTTGAGCCGTCCGGAGGTCATTTCACCCGAGGAGTCCATTATAGAGTATCAGTTTGTCTTCTTTGAGGTAAGTATCTTGCCTAGTCTTGTGTGGGGGAACTACCCCTTAGGATTTAGTCTTCTATGTTGATTGTTGTTCGTGTACGTGAGGTGACGAGTACGTGCTCAGACTTATGTGGTGGAAATTGGCCTTTTTACAGTGTCTAGGTTCTTGTATTCATTGAATATGTGGTTGTACTTGTATGATTACGTTCCTTAATTAATAGTTTCACCTTTACCTGCTTAATTAGAATTTATTTGCTTCATGATTCACTCTTATTGATAATTGTCTCATATGTGTTGTGATTACTATTACTATTGCACATGCGGTGTGACAAGGCAGGATATGTATATGTGGATTGCGCATGTAACGAGACAAGGCGGGAACATTATTGTGCGCGTGTGGCGAGACATGGCGGGCATTCACTTTACTATTGCACACGTGGCGAGACAAGGTGGGCTATGTCAGGGATTAATTTGTGATGTCTTGTGTTGGCATGAGGGCATTCTTGTTGTTGATAATTGTGTAGTGTTACTCTTATTGGTGTGAACTTTATCTTGTGAAAGTTGTGAAGAAATATTCTACGCGATGTCTGTCTCTTTTCTTATACTTACTAGTTGGTTTGAAACTATGTTAGGACACTTGCACAAGCATACACGTAGTTAAGCATTCTTATTGGCGAAGAGATTTTTTCTGGATATCGTTGAGTATAGATACCCTTGTTGTATTTGCCTTCTATGTGAGAATGGCTCTATAGGCACGTGAGTCGTCCGTGTGGTTATGAGGTGTTATAAGGGCACAGGATTCCTAGTGTTAGGGTTCAGTTATTGAGACACGTGAGTTGTGATTTGTCCGAGATTCGGTACCTCGTGGAGTTGACTAAACCTGATGTAAAAATGGTTGAAATTATTGAGTTATTACTCGTCCTTGTTGTATATGTGATTCCGAATTTAGGTTGTGTTTTATTCACTCTTCTGTGTTTTTTTATGGTATTCCGTTGATGCTTGTTGTTTCCTTTCTTATTGCAATTACTGTATTGTTAGCCATATTGCATAGTCTTTATGTAGATTATGTTGTTCCCATACTTATACTTGTTCAGTTTATTAGACCAGTGGGTATCTTAACTTTTCCTCACTCCGCCGAGGTTAGTCTTGATACTTACTGGGTACTATTGTGGTGTGCTTATACTGCACTACTGTACATTTTTGTGCAGATCCAGGTATTGCGTAGCCAGTTGCTCATTAGCTAGCAGCGTGTATTGCTGTTGTGGAGACTCAAGGTAAACCTGATGCAGCGTTCGCAGGTTTTCGAGTCACCGTCCTATTTTGTTCTTACACTGTCTTTATTTATTTTTGAACAGTTATATTTAGAAGTTGTAGTAAAACTCTATAGAGCTTATGACTTGTACTACCGGGTTTTGAGAAAGTGTATTTTGTATAGAGAGTTCATTTTAGAAAGCATTAAATGTTATTATTATAATGGTTGTTATTCAGTAATGTTAGGCTTACATAGTCCTTAATACTAGGTGCCATCACGATACTTAACGGAGGAAAAATTGGACCGTGACAAGTTGGTATCAAAGCTCTAAGTTCATATGTGCTACGAGTCATAAGCGAGTTAGTAGAGTCTTGCGGATCGGTACGAAAACATTTGTACTTATCTTCGAGAAGCTACGAAACTATTAGGACAATTTCACTTCCTTCATTCCTATCGTGCGAGTTCATTGATCCCGAAGTTTCAAATTTTATCATTCCATTCTCTCATAGATGGTGAGGACACGAGCTGCAGAACCTGATGACGTGACCCCCGGAGCAGATGTCGCTAGGGGCAGAGGCAGAGGCCAACGAGGAGCACGTGCCTCAGCTAGAGCACCTACCAGAGCAGCAGTTAAGGAGCCGCCAGTAGTTCCAGTTAGGGAGGTAGGTACCAGAGGCGCCTGTTGTTACCCCCGGACTTCAGGATACCTTAGCACAGTTCCTGAGTATGTTTGGTACATTGACTCAGGCGGGGTTGATTCCAGTTGCACCAGCTACTTCACAGAATGGGGGAGAAGCTCAAACTCCCACCCCCCACACTCCAAAGCAGCAAGATCATGTTGGTCAGGTTCCAGGTGTTATGGCGACACAACCGGTGCTCCCAGTTCAGCCCGTGGTTATGGCAACAACATTTGAGGAAGAACAACTTAGACTTGAGAGGTACAAGAAGTACCACCCTCCTACCTTCAGTGGATTGGAAACAGATGATGCCCGGGGTTTCCTGGAGGAGTGTCACCACATTCTTCATACAATGGGTATTGTGGAGATGAGCGGGGTTGTTTTTGTTACGTTTCAGCTCAGTGGAGCGGCTTATCAGTGGTGTCGGGCATATAAGTTTGGTAGTCTGGCCGAGTCAGCTTCACTCACATGGGTTCAATTTTCATATATGTTCCTGAGAGAGTTTGTACCTCATTCCCTTCGAGATGCGTGGCGCGCGGAGTTTGAACAGCTCCACCAGGGCACTATGTCAGTATCAGAGTATGCCGTCAGATTTAGCTAGTTGGCCAGACATGCACCTGTTTTGGTCGCTATAGTTAGAGAGCTTGTCCGTAGAGTCATTGAGGGGCTCATGCATGATCATATTTTGACCTTAAATTTGTGACTTTTAAAGTTAAATCGTTTCTTGTTGATATAAATATCACGACGAATTTTTTTATTTATTCATATATAGTCAAACTTCTCTATAATATTCCTGTGTGGCCATAGATTTTATCAAAATTTATTTGGATTTTTTTGGCAAATACATATTTGTTCATAAATTTTATCCATATTTTGGCAAATCCAAAACTCAAATCCTAAAATCAGCTCAAGAGCTGGTTTTGGCTAAAATATTACCATTATATTTTTTTAAAACTGCCCGAAACTTTTATATTTTATAAAAGAACCCACCATTTATTATTTTGTAATAATGCTACTTCGTCTTCTCGGTCATCTAATAGTGTATTATGTAGTTTATTATAAAAATGATACTTTGGTGTGAACTGTTATTTATGTTCAGGACTATGGTTTGCGATAATATAATGAATGCTATTAATGAAGGTATTGTTGGGTATTTGTGATGGTTTTTAAAACTTGTGGGTATAAGTCACGTTTCATTTTTTTCAAAAAAAAAAAGTGAAATATGTTTTGTAAACTGATGTCCAAACACATCATCTTCAAACTAAACTTTACCCCAATCAGATTTTTCAAAATAAATTTTGGAATTTATGGACAAAAGCTAGCTTAGCTGTCTATTATAAGAAGAAAAAAAATACCTAAAAGCTCATTTTTCCCAATTTATTTATGTTATTAAAAGATAATAAAAAATAATTAATTTTAACATCTCAAATGATAACATATATCATTAATTAAAAAGTTAGAAAACCTAATACAATATTAATAAGGTGAAATGATGTGAAAAAATGGCAAAATACAAAAAGTCGCTAGTAGGAATTGCGAGGGAAATACAAGAAAATAATAAAAGATTTATGATTAAAAAGGTCAAATAGCATGCACAAGGAATAATGATTGTAACCTTCTAAACAAGATGACTTCAACTTTTTTTATTCCACAAGAATAAAAATAAAAAAAGTTTTTACTTTTCCAGTAAGAATTTTTTTTTTTTTAATTCTTGTGGAATAAAAAAAGTTTTTACTGAAAAAGTAAAAATTAATTGCAACTTGAGAAATAGAAGGTAAAAATTTTGAGGTATTTTATGCAGTCCTAATGAGATTATACAAGAAAATAATTTTATTTAAGTAATAAGGTCAAATAATGATTGCAAGAAATAATATTATTTTTAATGGTTAATTCTATTAAAATTCTATACAACATGTTATGTACTTATGAAGGATAAACATTTTGTATTCAAGTTCTGTTGTCTTACTATAGTATAGATTATAGATATTGATAAGTTTTATTTAGAGTTTATTCTCCTAGACTTTTTAGATGCTAAAGTTGACGAATTCTTTATAACTATTTTTTAAATTGATAGTATAGTAATTTTATTTAATGAATTTTTTGTTCTTAAGACATTATTGATCTTAAGCAAGATTTTATTATTTATAAAATTTCTTTCAAATGAGGCGCGTTATTACTATTCCAACTTGCACAACTTTTGGTTAGCAGTAAATTTACTGATAGAAAAAAAAAGATGTAGAGAGAGACTCTCCATCCTCTCACTAGAATTTCATTCTCCTAAACCTCAAACAATTCTATCAACTTCAACTTAATGGCAACATTCAACACAACTCCCCAGATTGATTCACCAGACTCTCAATCAATGAACATCGATGAACCAACCAATAACCAAAAATCAAAACTATCCTTCTACTCCAAAACACTAACACCCTACTCCAAAACACTAACACCCCCATACTTACCATTAATGATTCCCAAAACTACCTAGACCTATCAGCAAAAACCTCTACAAATACACTACCAACTGAAAACTTTATCCCGCTAACTTCAGAAGACAAAACAAGACTATATCAGCCTTGGCAGTTTTCTATTATCATCAAAGTCTTTGGCCGGAAAATTGGACACCTTACTCTGAAGCAAAAACTACAGTAACTCTGGAAACCTTAGGAGCCACTGAGCCTTATTGACCTTGGTAACAAATTCTTCCTCATCAAATACACGAAAGAAGAGAACATGGCTAAAGCATTACAGGAAGGCCCATGGTTTGTGCTAGGATACTTTCTCTCCGTTAGACGATGGGAACCAAAATTTCTAGCGTCAAACTCTAAGCTCACTTACACAGCTATCTGGTCTCGACTGCCGGAATTGCCCACTGAATTCTTTGATGCCCAAATACTAAATAAAGTAGGCAATATGCTGGGCAAATTACTCAAAATTGACACCTCCACCTCTGCTACTATAAAAGGCAGATACGCAAAACTGTGTATAGAAGTGCCCCTAGAACAATCACTCAAATCCTATATCTTCATAGGACACCATCGACAACAAATACTATATGAAGGATTAAATACGCTATGCATAAATTGCGGGAGACTAGGACATGTCAAACCCAATTGCCCAACCTTAACCAATTCACCAATACCATCTACAATGACCCAAAACGCAGCAACAGCGTAAACATATACTTCCCATGACCAGGATACAAAATGGAAAACAGTCACATTCCCCAAAAAAGGGACAACCTCCAAAGCGCGAATGAATGAAGTTACAAGCAAGGCCACATAAAGTTCCTCACCATTCTCAATCTCCCAACAAAAGAAGGTAAGCAGGGACCCAGGTATGTTCACTAACCACTCTAATAATTAGACTAAAATTAGCTCTCATAAATCAACTCAACTTCTTAATAACGATATTATTAGTCTTACTAATAGTTTTAACCATTTAATTAACTCCAACACCCATAAGGACACGATACCACAATCCCACATAGAAGAAAATAGTTCGAGCCCAATAAAGAATGTAGTGGCCCAATTACAACTACTCCATACCCACAACAGGTCAACCCACCAGCCCAACTTCATCTCTGATAATGGCAACCGACTTACCCCTCATTCACCTAATGATTCTCTCAATACACCATACCCTAGGTTAAACAGTAACTCAAATGATACCCATCCTCAAAATCCCACTGCCACGCTGCCTTCACCTCCCCCCTCACCCGATGAAAACACAGAACACAACATCACACCAAAACCCATTACAAGCCCAACCCACACTTAACTACAACATCATAATGAACCTTCTATACAACTCAAAAACATACCTCGCTCCCATCACGTCAACCTCTCAGCCATGCAAACCCTCCTTCACTCAAGCCTATGTGAGCAGCCCACTAACAAAATCAACAAAGATCACAAGTCATCAGAACCGCCTCTCACGACCAATAACCCTATTAGTACAAATACTCCTCAATCGTTACAAACTAATACTCTCACATAATCATCAAACACTCTCACCCAGTTATCACTATTATATAGCCATGCAACCTCCTCCTTTCCCTCCACACCCACTAAGAACCCAGCACCATCGCCCAACTCTGATGCCTTACCAGCCCCGCCACATACATTTTCTTCAACCGGAGAACATGAATCAAAACAACTCCAACACCCTAATATTCCCAGTGATCTACACTGCCCAGCCTCTATCCCTATTCCAACCCCCTCAGTCGTGGTTGGAGATGGGACTCCAAAACCATGCACTGACATTCTCAATGGTTATCAACAACCAAGAGATAATAGTCAGAATCCAAAACACCCAAGACCTAGCACAAATCATAACGGAGGGTATGAACATTGCAATGACCTTCCACGGCCTCTACAACTGGATGACCATGCCCATGCAAGCAATAAACTCATATTGGAACCCTTTTCCTCAATACCAACAACACTTCAATCCATACCCCGACCTCCCATTCTATCCCACACTCCAATCCCAGACTCCATGGCTCCACGAATACATCCACATTCCAAACTCACTTCCCTTATCCCCAATGAGTCCACCGGTCCCCTACACCCCCACATCATCAATGAGTCCCCAACCACCATCTCCAGAAGAACAAGAAGCAGTCAACCCACAAGAGCTAGCTATGATCCTAGAAGAAATGATGGAGACACACCCAGAGACCATAGGGATAGGGGCATGCCACATCTCTGTCCTCAAGGAACAATATGCAAAAAAAATCATTCTCAATTGCCCACAGAAGTGACCAAGTTATTGATTAAACTGAGGCCGCCTGTGAACCCAGAAGCGGGCAAATTTGCAGTAGTGATAACCCTAACACTGAGGGGGACAACACCACCAATGACCCAACAAAACTCAACTCAAGAAGAGCAAAAACTGCCCCTACTGCCTCACCCCCTACTGGCTCAGTCTCCAGACTTTCGCAGAAACTTTCGTTCCTTACTAAATTAATACCAACCTCCTATAGTAGTAATGCTTGAAACGCATGTCCAAGACCACCAAGTCATTAGGGATGACTTCTCTTTCACTCACCTTTCTCAAGTCTATGCTGATGGCCGTGTAGGCAGAATAGTAGTCTTATGGAATGATTAAATAGTCCAAGTCTCTGAAATAAGGGTCACAAATCAAGAAGTCCATTGCATGGTCCAGGTATGTCAAAAACACCCTCCTTTTCTATTCTCAGCAATATATGCATGCAACTCATATGAGTCTCGTCAAGTTCTATAGCAAAACCTTAAACATGTAGCAGACTCTTACAATGGCCCCTGGCTCGTGGGGGGAGACTTTAAACAAATTTTATTCTCAAATGAAAAATTCGGTGGCTGCTCTATTAATAATTCAAGGGCAGATAAAATGCTGGATTGCCTACACTACTGTCAACTTCTAGACGTAGGGTTTTCGGGAAGCAAATATACATGGACTAATAAAAGAAAACGAGGTTCCTTAATTTTAGAACGACTAGACAGAATAGTAGCTAACTCGGCCTGGTTAAATAATTACCCTGAAGCCCATGTACATCACCTTCCTAGAATACATTCGGACCACTGCCCGTTATTACTAACACTAGACAAACATCTTCCATAAAAAAGGAAATTTATTTCGATTTGAAACTATGTGGCTCTCACACCCCGAATTCCCTAGCGAATCAAATATGGTCCCCTAAACCCTCCAATAATAGAATGAATCTCAAATTTTACTTCCTTGGTAAACATTGGAACACAAATTCATTTGGTAACATTTTCAAACAAAAAAACAAGTTAATTGCCAGACTAACAAGATTTCAAAATTCCCCCCAGTACCCTACTTGCTCCTTCCTACAATCCCTTAAGAAAGACTTAATTGGCCAATATAATCCTTTATTAACCCTTGAGAAAGAGTTTTGGAAATTAAAATCGCGGATTAACTGGCTTAATAACGGTGATGCAAACACTAGATTTTTTCATCTATCCACACTAAAACGTAGACGCTGTAATCGTATAACCACTTTAAAAAATCCCCTTAATGAATGTATCACGGACATAGACTCAGTCCAAAAAATTACTACACAATTCTTTCAAGATCTATACACCACATCACATGTGTCTTCCCCAAGACACTACCCAAAATACTCCTACAATATACTAACACAAGAAGACAATGACCTTTTATCCAAACCTTTTACTGATCTAGAAATTCAACAAGCAGTAGTATCTTTCCAACCACGCAAATCACCGGGGCCTGATGGCCTCCACCTCCTATTTTTTCAAAAATTCTGGCCTCAATTACAATCTTCGTTAAAAACCTTTTGCAAACAAGTCTTCACCCAGTGTTATATTCCGGAGGAAATTAACACTACTTATGTCTGCCTAATTCCAAAAGTCAAAAGCCCTTCATCAATGAACCAATTCAGACCTATTAGCCTATGCAACACATTATATAAAATTATCTCAAAGATAATTGTTAACCGTATCAAGCCGCTCCTCCAAAAAATTATAAGCCCGGTACAATATGCCTTCCAACCTAATAGACGAGCGACTGACAACGCTATAATTGTACAAGAATTAATAAACCATTTACAACATTCTAAGTCTAAATGCCATAAAATGCTTCTTAAAATAGACCTGAAAAAGGCATTCGATAGAATGAAATGGAGCTTTATCAAAACTTCCTTAACACTCTTTAATTTTCCCCCACCAATAATTTCACTAATAATGTCTTGTGTATCCACCACTTATACCTTTATATTATTTAACGGTACACCAACGGAGTACTTCACACCCACTCGAGGACTCAGACAAGGTGACCCCCTCTCCCCCTATTTATTCATCCTATGCATGGAAGTCTTGTCAAGACAAATCCATCAAGCCGTGGACTATACCATTTGGAAGACAATCTCCATCCATAAAAATGGACTCCAAATCTCCCATCTACTATTTGCCGACGATATTACATTAGCCTCCAAAATCAGTACAAATAGGTGCCATCAAATCATAGACATTGTTAATCAATTCTCTGAAAAATCCGGCCAAAAAATCTTAATTTGGCCAAATCAAAATCTTTTTTTCCAAATACACCTCCCCACGACAGATCTTTCATACTATCATGTTTTAACACGCAGGAAGGTAGATCATTCGGTAAATACTTAGGCTTCCCTATATTCACCTCTAGACCAACCAAAAGTGACTATCAATTCATCCTTGACAACTTTAAAAATAGATTAGCAGGTTGGAAAACGAAGCACCTCACAATGGCGGGACGTACTACCCTTATTAAATCAACTCTTAATACGCTACCAAACCACATCATGCAAATCACAGCACTTTCCCAATACATCATTAAAAGAATGGAGACCTACCAATTTTTTTTTATATGGGGAACCACAAAGCAAAAAAGGAAAATCCATCATGTTGCATGGAAAACAGTAACGACTCATAGGGACAATGGGGGGTTGGGAATCCAAAATTTACAACAAAAAAATCTGACTATTTTAGCAAGCACTTCCTGGAGAATGTTCCACAATCCCTCTGCTAACTGGGCCTCACTACTGATCTCCAAATACGTCAAGCCTAATAGGACTAATAAATCAAGTATTAAGTCTAGAATCTGGAATCATATTTTAAAAGGATGGGATGTATGTCAATAAGGAATACAATGGCAAGTTACTCAGGGTACTCATGTCAAATTTTGGACAGACAGTTGGGTAGCCCAAACACTACAATTCGTAGCCTTATATCCGGTTCATTAACACAATCTGAACATAATTTAACAGTAGGTTCATCCTTACAAATGAATCAAGACTCAGATACTCTTCTATCTTTCCACCTACCTCCGAAATTAACCCTTCTAATTAATAAAGCATACATTCCCCACTATGATACCAACCCTAACCACATAAAATGGGGGTTAACTACAACGGGTCAATTTACAGTCAAATCCTGCTACACAGCTTTAACAAAATCACCTCCATCTCTAAACCATTATGGTTGGATTTGGAAATTAAGAATTACTCCAAAAATAAAAAATATTATTTGGCTAGCCTGTCACAATAGACTCCCCACCAAGGCATATCTTCACAAACTAGGCATTACCCAAACAAATCAATGCCCCCATTGCCCTAGCGAAATAGAAATCACTAACCACATTCTTTTACACTGTAACCACGCCACTCACCTATGGGAAAACCTAAACCTATCCCATCTCATAAAAAATATAAATACGCAATCTACCCCTAATAAGTTGTGGCTTAATCAACTAATATTTATGCAGGACACTACACCTGTCCATAATATACCACTAAACCATATAATCCCTTTTGGATTATGGCACTTGTGGAAGATACGCAATACAAACCACTTTGAACATGTGTTAACCCTCCCTTCACACAAAGTTGTAATACAACTAGCAGAGGAACACTACTACCTGACTCATAATCAAACCCTACCCGAACAAAAGATCCCCATGTATGTAAAATCGGAACCTCCTACTCAAGGTGTGATCTCTTTAAACACGAATGGTGCCTATAAATCAAACAATTCCCAGGCAGGCTATGAAGGCATATTTAAAAACCAACATGGAGATGGGCTCATGGGCTACGCATGAAACTAACATGCTAATAATGTCATAGACATTGAACTAATGGCTCTACTACAGGGTTTACAACTAGCCATACACCACCATCTCACCTCGCTAGATATTCAACTTGACGCCAAACAGGTAGTTACCATGCTCCAAAATAATACAATACAAGACTCACCCTTGCTAAATGATTGCAGGGACCTGATCCACCAGCTGCGTGATACCAAGTTACGTCACATATACAGGGAGCAAAACACAGTTGCAGATAACTTGGCACTTTTTGGAAAACAACTATCGGGAACTAATATCACCTTTTTGGCGGATCCCCCCCCCCCCTCCCCCCTTTCACAAGATCATACTGCCATAGCAAGTAGCAGTATTTGTAATAGTCGTACCAGCGGATATAAATCTAGTAATAGTATTAGTAATAGCAACGTTAGTAGTAGTATCCCTAAGTCATATCGGCCAACTTTGTAATGATATCACTTCAAGACACCTCCCTGTATAATTTTGTTATGATATAAAATATCCTTCAAAACCAAAAAAAAATAAAAAACTCTGGTTAGCTTGAAACGAATCTATCGAGACCTTGAAAGAAAAAACTATACAAAGCTAAAGTTGTAAAAATATTGATTATATTTAACAGGTATTATGTTGACAACAAAAGGTTTAAAAAATGTCATTTACCATTAATAAAAACCGTAATAATGATTTCAATTACATATTTTATATCTTAAAAGAAATAATTTCAAACTCCCCTACTCATGTTAGAACTAGGCCAAGAATCAAGATTTCCTATTAGGAGTTGGTAAATCAATTCCCTATATATACAAACCTTTATTATACTCTTTTTACCACTGTTAAAATATTTGCGTAATTAGCCGATAGATGTCTGGCTCTTATTATTTCACACTTAGTTTTTTTCTTCTTCTTCACAGTGTCTTCTGTTTGACACTAGCTACAGGTGATTAGTCCCAAAACTAAGATATTATGTAACTGAGATTTTTATGAGAAGCTTCTTTTTGACATATACTATATAGCTTGTACTTTTAATCGACTTGTCATCTTGTTTTTTTAGGTTTCGGTCCCCGGAACTTGGCAATTTTTGTTTAATTTTTCCTTAAACTTTATGTGGTTTTTAATACACCCTTAAACTTGGCAATTTCAGAGCCTTGACCCCCTGGACGCTGACAATTCATGGGAGTGTGACGCTGCCACATGATTTTTTTTTTTTTGTCTATGTGGTTTTTTTACGATAAAATGTATATTTCTATCTTTTTAACTCCACAAACTATTTAAATCATTTTTTTTTTCGTGCCAAAATCTGTATACAAAAACTTGAAACAACGTTGTTTTGACTATAATTTTTTAATTGGCTAAATATAATAATATTATAATTAAGTTACTTTTATATATTTGGTCAAGAAAAAGAAGGAATACATAGTTAGAACATATTATTATTGCATCTAAAAAAATAAAATACGTTGTTGGAACTTCATATATTGGCAAAATAAATTTTTTAGCTAATAATAGTAAAATTAAGACCAAATATTTGTGAATTTGACGCAAAAAAGAAAAATGCGTAGTTTAAATAAATAGTCATTGCATGAAAATAAAAATAGAATTACACAGTACTTTTTTCTTATTGTAGAAAATATACGATTTGAACTTCATCACTTTGGCTAAATCTTCTTTTTATTTGGCTAAAATAAATGAAGTTTCAACTAACTTTGTACATTTGGACCGGAAAAAAGAAGATAAAAAAATACATAGTTGAAACATATATTCATTGTTTTTAAAAAAAAACAATTGGGAAAAATTATGCAATATATATTAAGAAGAAACAACGAGAAATACAATTAGAACAAATAGATCGTTATATTTGATTATATGTCAATTAATATCTGAAAAATGCCCCATTTGGAAGCTAATTTTTTGAATTTTCTTCCCTTCCACACGCCTAAAAGAGAGGTGTATTCACGCTCTTTGTCACATTAAAGAGGGTCAAGACTATCAAATTTTCATTTTTAGAGGGGTATTAAAGGCCACGTAAAATTTGAGAAGGAACGAAACAAAATACGGGGTCCTTAACATTTCTGCCTTCTTTTTATGTTGTTTCTAAGGTTGAAAAAATTGTAAAGAACTGCCACGTGGGCAAGCTGATTTGTCCAGAGAACATATGAATCCACTCTGTTCCCTGTTGTCAGTTGTCAGCTTTTACATGTTCTTTAAGAAAGTATTTGCAAGTAATTTGACAAATATATCTGTATAAATTCTTTAAGGTTTTATCATATCAATCTATTTCCAGTAAATAAATGAACTCTATTCACGTACCTCTTAATTCTAGAACAACTACTATTAAGGGTAAAGGTGAAATAAATACTCTTTCTTGATTTATTAAAATGATAAAATTTGAAAACTGCTAACATGACAAATAATAGGAACAGAGGGAGTATGCTGAAAATGGATATAATCTGAGTGAAACTCAAAAGCATCTATGATTCTTGATAGAATTGAATATATATGACCTTTATTGAGAATATGGAGAAGAGAATACAGAAACATTACCCTTAATAGGAATTTGAAGGTCAGATGTCACCTGTACATCATGCGGTTTGACCTCAACAACTCATGATCTTTCCTTGGACATTTCTCTTGACCTGCATAGTCCAGAGGCCGACCTATGATTTGAAGGTCGGCGTGTACTTTTGGATTCATACAAAATAGGGTGCCCACTATTAAAATATCATTATTTTCCAAAGCCATATAGAAATTTTCGCTGAACTTTACGGGTGCCGATGACTCGATGTCGAAGCACACAACAAACTCAATTTAAGCTTGGTTGGTTTAAAGTGTAAACTATTTCACTTGATTTGATTAGTTTTTTAAAACAAATATATTTCATTAATCATACGCATATTCTCATGAACAGAATTTCTTTTTAAACTAATAATCTACATATTAATGATTGAATAAGTTGATTTGAGTAGCAACTGGTTCAGATAATCAAGATCAGAAATCATTTTACAATTAAAACCAGAAAGATAAGTAGCACACTTGTTTGCCAAAGCCCTATTTTTTCTATGCCAGGCTCATTACCAGAGCAAAGCAAGGCACAACTAGCTGCTAGGGGAAAATTACAGTGTACAAGAAAATAAATCAGCAAATAACAAGTGAGATCAAAAGCATTCTCCTTTTCCCGTCGCGTTCCTTTCTCTCTTCCTGAGGTATGCTTACACATCTCAGCCCAAGCATCTAAACAGAGAGAAAAGTAGGACTGCGAGCAGCATTAAGTTGCATAGAATTAAAGGTGTTTCGCAATAACCAAGTATTTGGATCAAGTAGTAACCTCTGTACAATAAAAGCAGTTTTCCAGAGTTGAACGCGGTTCCTTTGTCATTCAACATATCTCTTGTTTAACTATCTGCTTGAAGTTATAGCATCAGAGTCATGTAGAACAGGGACTTTGCCATGTTGATAGGTCAGAAAGAAGATCTCGAAGCTGATCAATCAAAAGCTTGAGATGCTTGTTCTTGTCTACAAGCTCCTGTAATGTAAAGAGCAATAAAATATGCTTTACAATCTTGATGACAATAGCGACTTGTTTTGTTCGTGTAAGGTGAGACTATAGAAAGCTTATATGCATGCATTCAAGTAAATACACTCTACCTACAACTGAAGACTTTTCACTACCACTAGGGAGAGACGTGAAGCAAATAAATGAGGATTTGACAACTTTTTATACAATAGGAATGTAATTAATTTATTCAACTTTGACATTAATAACAATAGAAAATCAGAATTAAAAGATTCACATTGTTCTGATTTGAGTTCATAAGACATATATTGAGATTTCCAAAAGTTTGTTCAGTGAGACATCCTGGGATGTCCAGAATAGAAATGCCACATACACCAAGCATAACTTATTCTTGTCTTAATGACAATGCAATTACCCAATGAATCAAGGGAGAAATCAATCATGCTCCAAATGTTGCATATATTATCCCGAATCTCCACCCACCATGCACCCCCCAAAACCAACAAAAATCCCCGAGAAATTCCAAGACCTCAAAACTCTGTACATTGTCCGTACCTTTTTTAATGTAGAGACGCGGTCCTCCAGCTGCTCAATTTCAGCTTCATCTGCAGCAGATAGTGAACCACTAGCAGAAGCAGCTTCCAATGCTTTTGCCTAGCTAACATAGTCAGTGAAGAGTGTGAAGCATCACACAACAAGTGAACAGCTTTCCAGAATGTATAAGCAAATATAACTTGTAAACCATGAGATAGAACACGAAAGAAAATTGGATTATTTGCAGTTAAATTGGAGCAAATACAAGCGCAGTTCAATAGTATGAAGTTGTTAAAAGAACTTAATAAACTCAGATAATGTGCAGTACCACATATATTGAGTATCAAGAGACATACAATTTCAGTGATCTATTTGTCAAAACAGACAAAACTCACAAAATTCTTAACCCTTCAACCAGAGTCTCCAAATGAACAAACTTAAGACAATCCATATACCAAAACCAAAAACCTAAAATGTGATTATAGTGCTGATCTTTCTTGAAAAGGATAGAGCGCCATAGTTTATCTTAGTATAAGTACTTACTCATCATGAGTGTTCATTGTTCAAACAGTAGGAACGAGCAAAAAAATATCACAAACTGATTATATCACAAAAAATATAAATATACTTTTTACCTAATGGACCCTAACTAGCAATAAATCATACAGCTGAACCTAACTAGTTTGCGATCGAGCACACTTGATTCATGATTATATCAAAACAAACGTTGCTTCGATCACTATGTTAATCCTACAAAACAACAATTATAACACAAACATACAAAACGCAAAAAATAAGCATTTCTATTTGTAAAATTACCTTCTGAGAATTAGAAATCGCCGTAAGAACAGAACGCAATGAAGCAACCGACGACTTATAACGTAAACGAGACTCATCAAGTGCACCGCCACCAATGTCCAAGTGTTGTTGAGCCGATGCAGAAGAAGACGAAGAATTATCTGACGAAACGTCGCCGTTTACGGAATGCTGCTGTCCACTACCGTTACTCATAACGGCGTTAGCAGAAGTAGCCGTATTTGTTGTAGTGGACCAGAGTGTAGGGTTACAGAGCTCGTCGTTCATGGCGGACAGAATTTGATGTGCCGCTTCTATTGTGTCTTCTAAATGCTTTTGCCCTTCCACTGCTAGTTCTTGTATTGTTTTAAGGTTTGCCATTTTCCCTTCTTTTTCCTCCATTTTGGAAAACGCGCCGGTTTTGTCGAAACCCTAGATCGTCGGCGGCGGCAGTGGCGGCGATGGGCGGTGTGAGATCTTTTATTAAGAGTGTAATTTCGAAGAACGTGAAACTCCGTATTTCCCGGCCTGTACTTTTTGGGCTGGCAAGGAGATTTTCGTGTTATTGGGTCGAGAATTTATGGGTAATTGATCTGGTATTTTGCATCCGTACTTATTTTTTGTGCCACATTTTAATTTATATTCGCTTTGTAAAAAAAATTATATCTATACCCGCTTTTGCGCATAACTTCAGTATACGGGGCTGAAGTAGCAAAAGCAATCACGCAAAACTTCAGCATCCTAGTAGACGGACCTGAAATAGCTTGCGAACTTCAGCTCTAGAATTGAAGTTGTCTTTGTAACTGGGGAACGAAGTTTTTGTCTTTGTAAACTAGGGAACTTCAGCCCCGTATGCTGAAGTTTTTGTCTTCATAACTGGGGAACTTCAGCCCCGTATGCTGAAGTTCTCCAGTTACAAAGACAAAACTTCAGCTCTAGAGCTGAAGTTTCCCAGTGTATATAACACAAACATGGATATATACAGATACACATGATATACATGAGATATCACTGATGTACATAGAGATATACATGAGATACAATGGGGGATACGCATTTTGAGTCATTTCAACTTGAGTTTTTCAATATGAAATGTGTTATAGAAAGAAAGAAAATAAAATTTTAATATATTTTGTCGATATACACATTATTAATTTGTTATACACTATGATATACAAATATCATAATTGTTAATGTGTTATATATAATTGGATATACAAATAAAAAACTTGAAAAATAATTCTGTGACATACATTTATGGGCTATTTGATGCCAATATCTATAACTAGGGCTATTTTTGCTAATTGTGTGAGTATATTATCACACCATGCGAAAACCCCCTTTTCAAGCTACTTTTAGCTTTTGGTATTAGAGTTTGGCTAGTATTTAAAAGGTTATTTGCATTTAGTCACTCATTTCACACGGGAAAATATTTAGACGAAAATACTCCTAGCCAAAAAAGCGAACGGATTCAAATTGACTAAATGCAAATAACGGTTATTTGCATTTAGTCACTCTTGGCTGGTATTTGAAAACAATATTTGGTTACCAAAATTTTACGATTTTCCCAATCTCACTTGAACATGCATTTTTAAATTTGAAAAACTGGTGATTAAAAATGGGAAGTTGGTTAGTGTTTAGTTGCAAAATATATAGAAAAAAGACATTCAAATATGTTACAAAAATTATAACCAAACACAACTTTATCTTCAATTCAAATTTTAGTGAAATTTTAAATTTGAAAAAAAATATTTGGAATTCATATCCGAACGCCTACTAATCTCCACTTTCTGTTAACTTAATTGACGTTGGCGACAAGCCAGATTATTCACCAATTCTTTAGATATGATATACCCCAACCATCAACCAAAATACATTTTCTTATCAAAGAAAATAAATCCCTAAACTCATCCTCTTAATTTCCTTTTGTAATAATAAAATTTTAACCAAAACAGAAACCTAACCAACTGAAACCTTATGCCGCAAAGTGGTGGTTTAATCAACCATTTATTTCTTTTTTTTGAAGTAATAATTTAACCAAATATCTCAATAACTTAATATGATTATTTATTTTTTTGAAATAATAATTTAACCAAATATCTCAATAACTTAATATGATTATTTCTTTTTTTAAAATAATAATTTAATCAAATATCTCAATAACTTAATATGATAGGCTCTGATACCAATTGTTATAACCAAAATACTTTAAGATGAAATTCTTCATCTTTTACCCAATACCTATCATGTCAAATCATCAAGAATAAATACTAGATGCGAAAGCGTACCTGAATCCATGAGAGACAATGAAATCCTTCGTCTTGTAAATTATTGGTCTTCCAAACCAAGACGTGGCTTTCAACTTTTCCAGCAACGGGATATCAGAAAAGAAAACCTTACGTCTGATTTGGGGACCATAGCCCATTTACAGTTGCACCTTTATGTAATTCTAATTTTGCTCATCATTAGGAGGCGTCTTATAGGCCCATTTAAATTTAAACCTTAGCAGATCACTTTTTATTTGGGTCAACCTTTTAACGATAGCAACCAATAGACACACATATGTGCAAGTTCATAAACTCTTACAGATTTGACTACTTTAACGTTCTAGCTCCCCCTTTATTAGAAGGAGATATAAATCTACTTCTTTTTATTCGTAGTGGATGATATTCAACTATCTAAGTAGTGACAAATACTTAGAACAATGGTGATTAATATTATGTCAAACGTGCGAGAGATCGCCTACAGACTTCAAGGAAGTTTTAAATAATTCTCAAAATTCATTATTTTCTTATTTCTTTTCATATTTATTTTTTCCACAAGGGATATGACTTTGAACTGATAAATATTTAAACTAATGATAGCAATGGACCATACCAAACTAGAGCGGGGAAATGACACTGTATAGCCGCTTTCAAAATAAAAACTGAGAATATATATGTTTTGTGTATATATACATTCTATATGTTATATACAAAAATTAGACCTACACTTTTTCAACTACCAAATGTAAATAGTTTCTGGCGCGAACTAAAAGTGAAAAAACCCTTTTACCCACCGTACCTCTCCACGGCAAATACTTACCTACATCCAACTTTTACAACAAATTAATTAATGTGTATTTTCATCTTATTTATTACTATATAATTAATGACAAAATATATTAATTTGATATAAATATGTTGGTGTTAGTGCATTCTCATATTAAAATTATAATATTAAAGTACATTATTTCTTGTGAGATAGTGGTTATAAATTTGCAAGAAATGGTCATTATTTTGGTGTAACTCTTGAAATCACTAATGTCATGATCTGCCACTAATTACTCACTAAAGATTAAATTTTGTTACCACCAATCATGTTATACAATTTTATTATTCCACTACTTTGTTATTTATTTTATGGGAGAGTTTTTACACCTATAAATAGTGACGTTTCTTGCTTGTGTTGTAGATGGAAAAATATTGTAGTGTGCATGATAAAAATGAAATTGGTTTAGTAAAAAGAGAGTTAAGGGAAGGAGAAAAATCTAAGTTTCCAACTTATCTACAAAGATAATATTATTTTTGTTGAAGGAAGATGTTCATTTTGGTGGAGCTTTGGACTCAACAACTTGCCTAGAGTTTGTTCGAGTTATACGATGTTATCGGGCTATTGTATCCTGGAGGAGATAAGACAAGAGTATTACTGCTAGACCGTACTACTGCACTGAGCTTGAATCTCCTTAAAGAGAGCGAGATATCCGCGCCTCAGCCTGAAGAATATTTATTTATTTTTCAACTATAATTTCTTGTAATTTCACCAACAATTTTAAGGAGATTCAGATTTTTTTATGTAGTTGAAAAATAGCGGATATCAAGGTAAAAATTCACTCTCTTTAAGAGATAGAAGGTTAAAGTATTTTTCTACTTGCTTAGCTCAAGCGAAGGAAAGGTTTAAACTTTTTTACCTTATATTTTTCATGAATATGTGATATGTCTTTTCATGAAAAATAAATTTTATGCTGCTAAGAAATAGTGGGGGTAAAAAAATCTTGCATGAATAATTTGAGTATTCATGCATGAGCAAAAGTTGATAATCAAGAAGTGTGATAAGAGCATCTATGATAAGTCTTGGAATATTCATATGTTATTGTTTGCCTCTAAATTAAAGATTTATTAATTTTTTACTCTAACATGAATGTTATTGGAGAAACTAAAATTATGCCTAGTAGCTATTTTGACATCAAAGATTTGTATGAGGCAAGTTTCCTTGACTAGTTGATCTCGGCCAAACTCACACCACAAATATAGGTAGTGAGGCGGTCGAAGCAATAATAAAAACCCAACGCAAGCGGGGGTCGAATCCTTAGGGAGTTAGAATTTGGATTAGGTATACACCTAGTGTGAATGTAGGATATGCCCTAAATTACACTTTCACATTCTTGATTGTTGTTTGTACTTCTACTTTAAGCTATTGATTGCAATTGAAAAACTAGGAGACAATATTTTTAGTTTTGGTTGTTTTTCAAATGATAAAATATCTAGGGTTGCAACTTTTGCCTAGTTGGTTACCCAACAGATTTAGAGCTTTAGAGTATGTTTAGTTGATCGGGCTACAATATAGTAATCACACTTAATTACTCACTTTCCTCTCGGTAGTTTGAGTATTTTTGCATGATTTGACTTTTTCAAGTACAAATGGGTATTTCACAAAGAAAGTGATAAATGCTCTAGTCGGGTCTTGTTATCTCTAGGTTCGACCCTTTAATTGGGGCTATCAATTTCTTGAGTTCACCCCAATTCCTAGTTAGTCAAGTTTTCCTAGACTTAGTCTGTCTTTCTCAAGTAGAGACTAAGTCAAATAGGCATGAATCAATATTTTCAATCATTAATTCTAGAATTCAAGCAAGAACATGGCTAAACATCATATACCAAATCATAAATTAAGCCGTAAATCAATAACCCATTAAGTACCCATACTAAGGTTGGGTCACAACCCTAGCTAAGGGTTTATCTACTCATAGAAAATAAAGAAATAAAAGAAGAAATTAAGATAGAATGCATAATAATTGATTATGGAAAGAAAATATAATGTTTAGAAGCTAATATAGTACAATATTACTCAATACATTAAAGAAAAACGGCTCAGGTGCTCTACACTGATACAACTTAACCTAAAAATGACAAAAGGTTCTATTTATACTAAGCTGAAAATATCTGACAAAAATGCTCTTGCGGAGGTTGTGCGGCCGCACAATTCTGTGTGCGGGCCAATTGGACTTTCTGCGATCACATAAAAGTGGGATGCGACGCACTTCATCTAATTGTGCGGACCGCACATTTCTGAGTTCGGCCGCAGACTTGAATTTGGCTGGGACTTGGACCTTCTTCTGCGAACCGCACATTTGTGAGTGCGGCCGCACTGTGGCTCTTGCGGTCGCACAATAATAGTGCGATCCGCATATCCTCAGATTGCCTAAAATCAACTCTCTAAATCAACTCTCTGAATCTCTTCCTCTGCGGCCGCACAATAATTATGCAGTCCGCATCCTCTGAAGGAAATCTAATAGTGCTCTTTCATTATTTGCGGCCGCACACAGTATTGTGCGGTTCGCACTGTAGGCCTTTTTGAATTATTTTGGTCCTTGTCCAATTTTGACTCCTTTTTGAGTTGATTTTCACTTCTTTGGTTCGTTTCCCAATATTCCTGCAAGAAAGAACATTTCATTAGTTCTCGGGAATACCTTTAAGTATTTTTGAGCTAAAATGCAAGTAAAAGAGAGCAAATAAGCGATCAAAATCCCTACTTATTAACTCTCCCAAACTTAAGCTTTTGCTTGTCCTCAAGCAATTAAGGAAATTATCACCTCCACTAGAAAAAGAGATATTTCAGTTCACCTAAGTTGGTTTGAACACAAATCAATTGGGACCCACAATTACCCACACGTTCATGAATCATTAACAAGCCTATGATTTGAATATTGAAGCACAAATGGCTCTAATGTAACACTTGAGCATCAAGGGTTGACTTTGTTCATCAAGGAAGCTCGCATTTTCATGCAAGTCATTGTGGTTCCCAAACTTCTCCTCCTATACTCTCCGGAAGTTCATCTCACTCACGAATGAAGAATTCAAAACAATGACTCGAGAAAGACTCGCTCACCACTCTCAAAAGAATGTCACAAGACCGGCTCTAAGTACCATATACTTGACCCTCATGTATATCACCACTAATGTAAGCTTGCTCGGCTTGAAATCACATAGGGATCTTTTGGCATGTAATGAAGGCTTTTGGACTAAGGAGGGAAGTATCAGATTGAAATCGGTTCATCTTTCCTTTAGCACTTTATATTCTCTTGTTTTCTCATACTTTGCGACTCTTTGAGTCATTTTATTTTTCCTTAGGGGGACTAGAGAGACTTGAAATCACTCTTTCTTCGTCATTCTATTCACAATCTCCTTATTTTCTTTCTCCATGCTTTGCACTTTTGCTTTTTTTTTTGCGTCTTTTCAACCCTTTCACATTATGCACTTTCGTTTGTGTTTTTTCTTTGTTCTTCCTTTCTTTTTCCTTGCCTTTTCCTCTTTTTCATTTATTTTTTATTTTTGTGCTTTGAAACCATCTTTAAACTCCTTGTCTCTCCCCCAAACTTATGTTTTTTCCATTCGAATCACATGAGTGCTAAAGAAAAGTCAGGTGCCAAGAGTGAGTCACTAGAAAACGGTTAAAGGCTTGTAATATGGTTATTGAATAAAAAGGCTTTAGGCTCAAAAGGTTTTACTAAAGATGATATCATTGGTGGGCCAGGTAAGGTTTCAAAACAGGCCAAGGAGATCCTACAATCACTTGTAAAGCCAAGCTAACTTAGAATTTCGCCTAGAAAAACATTCGGGGCAAGTTCTAGACCATTCGCAGGGGTACTTGGACTTGTAACAAAATCACTAACTAGAGCTATTTATTTACAAAAAAACTTATTTTTAATCATAAGCGCATAGTTAAGTGTGTTGGTACCAAGTGAAGCATGCTCGACCCTTATTTATTCATTAACACTACTTGTTTCTGCCTAAACATCAAAAACTGACTCAATCCCTTAAAAAGGTTGTCACGCCATCCATCTTTGGGAAGATCCACTCGGTTCACACAAGACTCAACTTTGGAAAGAACCGTGGCATTAAGAAAATCAAAGGCTTATTGTTCACTAAAACATAAAAAAAGCTAACAAATCAAAAAGAAGCTAATAAAGTAACTAAGAAGCTATACTATTAAGAAAGCAAAATGAAGAAACTATGAAATAAACTACTGAAGGTAAAGTAAATGAATATATACAAGAGGGATGATTATATACATAATGAGGGAGAAAATAAAAATAAAAAGAGTATTAAAGTTATTACGGGCCCAAATGTAATCAAAAGTCATCCAAATCATCCAAAATATCAAAATAGACCACCCCCCAGAAAAAGAATAAGAATTGTCCTTATTGCTTAGCAAAATCAAAACATAAGACGTCAGAGAGTAAAGAAAACTCCCTATGTGGTCTCGGGGTGACTGGAAACATCACCACCCTCGGTCTCCTCTAACTGTATGTCATTATCTCCGAGATGAGGGACAATAGGGTTGGTGAGCATCTGAAACATCTCCTCAACAGTGGGGGCAATGTGATTTGGCTCGTCAAACTGGCCAACTAATGCCTCTACTGATGGTGCCTCTGCTGATGGTGCTGCTGGGTCAGCTGGTACTGATGGACCTGACTCCATTAGTAGATCAAAGGGCAAATCACCTGCTGTTGCTAACTTCTTCACCTCCTGTCTCAAACTCTCCACTGCTTTCTTTGAAGCCTGGGACTTTATCATCTTCTTCACTTTCTTGGCCAACTCCTCAATGGCACCCACTGAGCTACTAGAGTGTCCATGATAGTCTTCTGGTTGTCCAAAATCTTCTTCAATGTTTTCTCTACTGATGAAGGTACCTGTGACATTACTGGAGTAGAAGACTGCGCTACAACAGTACTGGATATGTCAGATATCTTAGAAGTGGATGTCTGTATCCAGTTGTTGAGGCTCGTCAAAGTCTGGTAGACTCACAACGCAGTGAAAAGATAGGTGGATGAGGCTGGCACTGGAACTGAACTTGGTGGCCTAGAGGATGAAGGTGGTGGCATGGCAGTTGTCCCGATGGAAGGTACGACTGTTGTGGAAGTCATGGGATCTGTAGATGGCTCAGTAGCAGCCTCTGAACCTACCGCCGATGGATCGTCAGACTGATCAATGGTGGTAGTGTCATTATCTTTGTACTTTGGGTTGTCCGTATCCTGCAAGTGATACCATGAAAAAGGTATCTTAGCTTTTACCTTTGTTTCATATGGCCTTGGCTCCACCTTTGCATCATTGAAGTACTCTGTGAGGGCGTTCGGATAGGGGTAGGATTTTTCACTTTTCTGGACCGCCAATGTGATTTTGGTTGACATGATGGCACCCACATTGATCGGGTACCCCGCCATAATAGAAGCCACCAAAACTGCTCGGGGAAGTGGGAGGATGTTCTCATTCAAGCTCGGATCAATCCTGCTACACACAAAGGTTTTCCACCCTTTAACTTCGAAATTGAGGGTGGCCCGGAGGATAGGAACTCCTGCTGTGATCCATGGTGGTGGTGGTCCTCGGGAAGCTAAAATATCAGCTAGCTAAGGGCGAGCTGCTTCACCCAGAGCTAACTTCTCTAAGTACTGGACTGCCCCCACTTGCTCAAAACCCACAAAGCATTCAAAGGGACGACACCGAAATGGACTTCCAAATTTCTCACTCTCTTCACTTTTATCCCCTTCTTGATGTGAGCTACATTTGTGTAGAACTCCCTTACCAAGTGCTCATTTGCATCCAAGACCGGGTGAGTGAACCACTTCCATCCCTTGCGCTCCTGGAACTGTCTAAGGATATTCGGATTATGAACATCCAAATCCTTCATCAAGTATTATCGCTCAAGTATGAGCGACCTCATGGGCCACAACTCCCGGAATCTGTTAAATGCTGGCAGGCTGATAAATCCATCTTCCCACATTTCCCTCTTCTTTGTCCTATTAAGACCACCCACTTGAGTGTCTCCCCCTACCGTCATCCAGGACATCATCATCATCAACATCAATAGGTGCCGGAGGAGTAGATGAAGAGGAGGTATCAGAACCCTGGCTTCCCCCATCAGAATCAGCAGAAGAACTGTCTGTAGGCTCATTGTGCAATTGATAGCGCCCAGTGGGTTGAGATGGTTGGGACTCGGGCTCAAGCTAGACCTCCATAGACTGACCCTCGTAGGCTTCTCTTGATGGTTCATAAGAGCTGGATTCTGAGGGCTCTATGGACCTTCCTCTACCGGTGGTCGGCTTCTTGGCAATAGGCTTGGCTTGCAATCCTAGAGGGTGAGTGACTTTACCTCTGCCTCGGGAGGATTCACCTCTCCCCTTTGATGTGTCGCCTTTACCACGCGATCTAACCATTTTATGAAACACAAGTTACATATGTCAGTTGAATTCAAATCAAGTAAAACAGTTGAAGAACAGTTGCAGACAATCAATCATCAAAGAAACAATGCGGACCGCACAATTCTGAGTGCGGCTGCAGACTGTTTAGTGCGGACTGCACAATTTTGAAGTGCGGCCGCAAACACTGGAATGCGGGCCGCATAATTTTGAGTGTGGTTGCACATCCTCAAGTGCTGATCGCACAATTTTGAGTGCGGCCACATAAGTCCAACCATGCAATTTCTGATTCTCTGAAGTTTTAGAGTGCGGCCGCACACATTTTTATGCGGCCACACACTTTCTCTACGGACCGCCAAATTTTGAGTGCAGTCCGCACAATTCAAACACACCACAATCCCTATTCACCAGTTATGTGGACCGCATAAAAATGTGTGCGGTCGCACAATTTGAACGATGACGACTCTAAACTTAGGGTTCTTGCAATTTTTTCACAAATTAAGCATGGTGTTCACAAATTAACAAGATTGGTGGTCTACCCAGTCCTTAATGAACATGTATGAATCTACCCACATGATTTTGAAGCATAAATTAAGCACATTTAAAATTTGAACTAAACTAATCAAAGAAAACAAAAACAAAAATTGAAAAGAATTAACAAAAATCTACACGAATTGAACATACTAGTAGTGAATTATGCATGTAAGAATCTAGCTTGATGAATTGAGTGAGATTTGTGAACAATTTTAGGGTTGCACAACATTTTCTAGGGCTTGGGAGTTCAAAGAGCGTAAAGTGTGAATAGTCGTGAAAAGCGCTATTTATACCGTAGCAAAGTCGGTCAAAATCTCACCTGAGTGCAGTCGCACAATTTTGAGTGCGGTCCACACTCTTTACCTGTGGTTGGACTTAGCTCTACGGTCTGCACAAAAATGAGTGCGGTCGTATAACCTTGTGCGGTCCGCATAATTTTGTGTGTGGCTGCATGTTGGCCATTTTCCTGCAAAACCAAACTTCAAAGAGTTGGTGAATTTTGTCCCCAGTTGTACGGCCGCACAAGGAATTGTGCGGCCGTAGACCCTACTCTGCGGTTGCAAACAATTTTGTGCCGTCCGCATAAGTTCCACACTTGGCCAATTTTTCCAGATTGTCCCTGCAATACACACTCATTCATACAATTCACTTCAAAACCGGTTAGCTCAATACAAAACCTATCTAAAAAGAAGAAAAATGAAAAAAAATGAAAAGAAACATGGGTTGTCTCCCAAGAAGCGCCTGATTTAACGTTGCGACACGACGCAAGTTACCATCAATTACTTGAAATGAAGCAACGCCACACCATGGCCATCATAAACCTTTCCAAGATAATGTTTCACCCGGTGGCCATTGACTCTAAACACTTCATCATTTTTGTTCTTCAAGTCTAATGCACCAAAGTGTGTCACATGCACACGAAATGGGCCACTCCACTTGGATTTCAACTTCTCCGAAAACATCCGCAATCGAGAATTGAACAATAGCACAAGATCGCCTTCTTTGAACTCTTTATTCCGAATATACTTGTCATGGAGGTACTTCATCTTGTCCTTATACAAGGACGAACTTGAATATGCATGGAACCGAAATTCATCAAGCTCTTTCAATTGCGCCACCCTTAAGTTGGCGGCGACATCCCACTCAAGATTAAGCTTCTTCAATTCCCACATAGTTTTGTGCTCAAGTTCCACCGGTAGGTGACAAGGTTTTCCGAACACTAACCGATATAGAGACATACCAATTGGTGTTTTGTAAGCCGTTCTATAAGCCCAAAGAGCATCATCAATTTTCTTCGACCAATCCGTCTGGTTGTCTTTCACGGTCTTTGACAGGATACTCTTGATCTCCCGGTTGGAGACTTCAACCTGTCCACTTGCTTGAGGATGATAGGAGGTCGACACTTTGTGGGTGACACCATACTTTGAGAGTAAAGTATCAAAAGCTTTGTTGCAAAAGTGTGATCCCCCATCACTAATAATGGCCCTTGGAGTGCCAAACCTTGTGAAGATGTTCTTTTTCAAAAATGTCACCACACTTCGAGCTTCATTTTTGGGAAAAGCTACGACTTCAACCCACTTTGACACATAATCCACAACTACCAATATATAAGTGTTCTCACAAGATCTCACGAATGGACCCATGAAATCAATGCCCCACACATCAAAAATGTCAATCTCCAAGATGGTGGTGCGAGAAATCTCTTTTTTCTTGGAAATCCCACCGGCCCTTTGACATTCATCACAACGCTTGACAATATCGCTAGCGTACTTGTAAAGAGTAGGCCAATAGAATCCACAACTCAACACCTTTGTAGCCGTTCTTGCTCCACCATGGTGACCACCATATGGTGAAGAGTGGCAAGCTTCAAGAATTCCCAATTGTTCTTCCTCCGGTACATATCGTCGAATCACACCATCGGTTCAAATCCGGAAGAGATAGGGCTCATCCCAATAATAGTCAAGGCAATACCGTTTGAGCTTCTTCCTTTGGTTTAAAGAGAACTCATTCAGTACAATGCCGCTCACAAGATAATTGTCTAAGTCGGCGAACCATAGCATCCCGGTCATAGAAATGGATAGGAGTTGCTCGTCGGGAAATGAATCATTTATCTCAAGGCCATCATTTGGCCTCCCCTCCTCCTCCAAGCGAGACAAATGGTCCGTCACTTGGTTTTCACTACCCTTGAGGTCTTGAATCTCTAGATCAAACTCTTGTAAAAGAAGTACCCACCGCATAAATCTTGCTTTAGAATCTTTCTTGCTCATCAAACATCGAAGAGCTGCATGGTCAGTATGAACAATCACCTTTGTACCCATCAAGTACGGTAAGAACTTCTCCATAGCAAAGACAATAGCAAGGAGCTCTTTTTCGGTCACTATGTAGTTGACTTGGGCATCATTCATGTTCTTACTAGCATAGTAGACCGGATGGAAGATTTTGTTGATACGTTGCCCTAATACCGCTCTAACCTCCACATCGCTTGCATCACACATGAGCTCAAAAGGTAAGTTCCAATTCGGTGCGGTGATAATAGGAGAAGTAGTCAACTTATACTTGAGCAATTTAAATGCCTACATACAATCTTCATTGAAATGGAAGTTGGCATCCTTCTCCAAAAGTTTGCACAAGGGGTTTACCACCTTAGATAATCCTTGATGAATCGGCGATAGAACCCCGCATGACTCAAAAAGCTCCTCACTCCCTTCACGGATGTAGGGGAGGGAATTTGGAGATCACTTCAACTTTGTCTTTATCAACTACAATACCATGCTTTGAAATTCTATGGCCAAGGACAATGCCTTCCTCGACCATGAAGTGACATTTTTACCAATTCAAAACCAAGTTTGTTTCCTCACGTCTTGACAATACCTTGTCCAAGTTGTCCAAACACTCTTCAAAAGAATTCCCCACCACGAAAAAATCATCCGTGAAAACCTCAAGAAAGTCCTCCACCATATCGGTGAAGATGGCCATCATACACCGTTGAAAAGTCATCGGTGCATTGCATAACCCAAATGGCATCCGCGAGAATGCGAAAGTACCATAGGTAAAAGTGAAAGTGGTCTTCTCTTGGTCCTCAGGAACAATAAGAATCTGATTGTAGCCGGAGCATCCATCAGGGAAGCAATAAAAAACACGTCCGGCCAACCTATCAAGCATTTGATCAATAAATGGTAGTGGAAAATGATCTTTCCGAGTGACTTTGTTGAGATTCCTATAGTCCATGCACACTCTCCACCCGGTGACAGTTTTTTTGGGGATCAATTCATTGTTCTCATTTGTTATCACAGTCATGCCCCCTTTCTTTGGGACACATTGCACCGGAAAGGTCCACGAGCTATCAAAAATAGGGTAAACAACCCTGGCATCCAACCATTTGATGATCTCCTTCTTCACTACCTCTTGCATTGCTTCATTTAATCTTCTTTGATGTTCCACGGAGGGTTTGGCATCCTCCTACAAAATAATATTGTGCATGCAAAAGGCGGGGTTTATACCCCAAATATCTGCCAATGTTCATCCTATAGCTTTCTTCCTCTTTTGGAGCACCGCCAAAGTAGAATCTACCTGCACGTTAGTCAAGCAAGAGGAAGGAATAATAGGTAAAGTGGAACAAGGGACAACAAACTCATACCTGAGATGTGAAGGCAGAGGCTTTAACTCCAAAGTGGGAGACTCCTCGATTGAGGGCTTTATTGGAAGAGTCTTCCGGTTCTTAAGATCTAAGGCAATATTCGGGGTTCATAAGTATATGACCCCATTCCTTGAAAAGCATTGACACATTCCACAAATCCTTCCTTCTCATCCTTATCATGATTAAGAAGCACAGCTTCCAAAGTATCCTCAACATTTATCACAACACTAGTATCATCAAAAATCACTTCGGTCACTAAATCCACAAACGAACAAACTTCGTTGTTATTTGGTTGCCTCATCGATTTGCATGCATGGAAGACCACTTTTTCATCACCCACCCGGAAAGTGGGATCACTGGCTTCCATATCAACTAGAGTCTTCCTCGTAGCAAGGAAAGGTCTACCCAGGATAATAGGCACCTCATAGTCAACTTCGCAGTCAAGAATCATAAAGTTCGCCGGAAGGATGAACTTATCAACACTAACTAACACATCATCAATGAAACCCAATGGCCTCTTCATAGTCCGATCCTCCATTTGCAACATCATAGATGTGGGTCTTGGTTGCCAAATTCCCAAAGTTTTGAACACAGAGTAGGGCATCAAGTTGATAATTGCCCCCAAATCACATAAAGCTTTGGCAAAGGCGGCGCTCCCAATAGTGCAAGGGATTATGAAGGCGCCGGGATCTTCCAATTTTGGAGCCATTGAGTGCACAATAGCACTCACTTGATGTGTCATTTTGATAATCTCACAATTTATTGATATTTTCTTTGTTACCAAATCCTTCATGAACTTTGCATAACCCGAACTTTGTTCCAACGCCTCAACCAACGACACATTGACGGACAAACTCTTTATCATATCAATAAACTTCTGAATTGGTTTTCACTATTTTGCTTTGTGAGCCTTTGAGGGTATAAGAGGCTTTGTAATTGGTGCTTTGGCCTTTTGCACTACCAGTTTCGGTATGTCAATCACATGCTCCTTAGACGGGTTCATATCTTCTTGGGTTCCTCCACACTTTCATCGATGTCAATTTTCACTTATTCATTAGCTTGAACCACATTACTTGGAGTCTTATCTTCTTGAACCAACACATCATCATCCACAACTCTTTTTTGGTTTGAGGTAGTTGCCTCCCCACCTTTCCACTCTGTGTGGTTACGGCCATGTCATGTCCCGTATTGTTCCCACCCTTCGGGTTCACCACCATATCACTAGGTAGTGCCCCCTTAGGACTAGTGTTCAAAGCTTGCGAGATTTGGCCATGTTAAACCTCCAAATTATGGATAGAAGTGTTGTGGGAGGCTAATTGAGCATCAGAGTCAACATATTTCTCCATCATTTGTTTGAACATATTTTCAATCCGTCCCATTTCATTATTGGAAGAACTAGAACCTTGAGACAGATATGGAGGCGGGTTGCTTGGTTGTTGATACATCGGGGGCCTTTGAAAGCCCGACCCCCGATTCCCTTGGTTATTATTGCTACAACCCCTTTGGTTATTGCCTCCCCAATTTCTTTGATTGTTGCCACCCCAATTGCCTTGATGATTGCCTCCCCAATTGCTTTGGTTACCTTGATTACCCCAATTGCCTTGATTAATGTTATTTCCCCAATTATTTTTATTGTTGTTACCACCACTCCAATTGCCTTGGTGGACTTGGTTGTTCCAATTTCTTTTATTTCCTTGTGATATCCATTGTTGTTGATTTTGTTTATTTATTTGACCTTGATAATTGTTGACATATTGCACTTCTTCTTCTTGCTCATTGTTTGAATCACCTTGGTCAACCATTATCATCTTGCACAAATTGTTTTCGACGGTTTTGTACTTGCTGACCTCTTTGCCGTGTTTATCGTAATATTCACATCTTCCATTGCATTCACTTGTTTCGGCCCTTGAACTTGTTGAAGCTGAGCTTTGGACAATTGGTACATTGTGGTTGTCAACTCGACAATAACTTGCCCATGATCATGTAGCTCTTTGTGTAGGTGTATGACATGTGGTTCACCTTGAGGAACATTGGCCTTACTTTTCCATGCAGACGAAGTATCCGCCATCTCATTCAAAATTCACTAGCTTCGGCGTAAGGCGTGTTCATGAAGTTTCCACAGGCAAGTTGATTTACCACACATTGATTTGTTGTGTTGACCCCGTGTAGAAGGTTTGTTGGATCATGGCCTCGGTCATACCGTTATTCGGGAACTATTTAACCATGGTACGATATCTTCCCCAAATTTCGTGCAATGGCTCATTGTGCTCTTGCTTGAACGCTAGAATTTCATCTCGTAGTGTAGCCATGTGCCCCGGAGAGAAGAGTTTGGCAATGAATTTTTCGGCCAACTCATCCCATGTATGGATGGAATGATTGTGTAATCTCTCTAACCAGTCCAATGCCTTTCCCCGTAGAGAAAAGGGAAATAGCCTCAAACGCAGTGCATCCTCGGAAACATTTGTTTGCTTGCTCCCCCAACAAGTATCGACGAACCTCTTGAGATGCTTGTAAGCATATTGGCTTGGAGCCCCGGTGAATAAACCCCGTTGCTCAAGTAGTGTAAGCATCACATTGATGATTTGGAAGTTGCCCGCCATGATATGAGGCGGGACTATAGCACTAGCATAACCCTCGTTCGGCAACACCCGGTGCGCTGCCGCTCTTGGTGAAGGTGGGGGAGGGAAGGAAATATTATCATGAGGCGGTCAGCCTCGCCTATTTACTTGAGGTTCGGGATGAACCTCATCTCCTTGATCATCGTCCATTTCCTCCCCCAATGGCAAATTACCGATGGGCTCATTATTGAGAGCCGTTCTCGTACCTATAAGCAATTCAAAAACAAAAATAGTGACTCGGACGGAAAGAAAGGCAAATCACACAAAAACCTAGATATATAGCTAAATCAGTTAATGCCCTGCGACGGTGCCAAAAATTGATCTCGCCCAAACTCACACCACAAATATAGGTAGTGAGGCGGTCGAAGCAATAATAAAAACCCAACGCAAGTTGGGGTCGAAACCTCAGAGAGTTAGAATTTGGATTAGGTATACACCTAGTGTGAATGTAGGATATGCCCTAAACTACACTTCCACATTCTTGATTGTTGTTTCTACTTCTACTTTAAGCTATTGATTGCAATTGTAAAACTAGGAGACAGTATTTTTGGTTTTGGTTATTTTTCAAATGATAAAAGATCTAGGGTTGCGCCTTCCGCCTAGTTGGTTACCTAACGGATTTATAGCTTTAGAGTATGTTTGGTTGATCGGTTTACAATATAGAAATCACACTTAATTACTCACTCTATACTGCTCGATAGTTTAAGTGATTTTGCCCGATTTGGATTTCTCAAGTCCAAATAGGTATTTCACAAAGCAAGTGATAAATGCTCTAGTCGGGTCTTACTATCTCTAGGTTCGACCGTTTAATTGGGGATATCAATTTCTTGAGTTCACCCCATTCCTAGTTAGCCAAGTTTTCCTAGACTTAGTCTCTCTTTCTCAAGTAGAGACTAAGTCAAATAGGCATGAATCAATGTTTGCAACCATTAATTCTAGAATTCAAGCAAGAACATGGCTAAACATCATATACCCAATCATAAATAAGCCCTAAATCAATAACCCATTAAGTACCCATACTAGGGTTGGGTCACAACCCTAGCTAAGGGTTTAGCTACTTATAGAAAATGAAGAAATAAAAGAAGAGATTAAGATAGAATGCATAATAATTATGGAAGAAAATCTAATGTTTAGAAGCTAATCTAGTACAATATTACTCAATACAATAAAGAAAAATGGCTCAAGTGCTCTACACTGATATAACTTAACCTAAAAATGGCAAAAAGTTCTATTTATACTAAGCTAAAAATATCTGACAAAAATGCCCTTGCGGAGGTTGTGCGACCGCATAATTCTGTGTGCGGTCCGCATGTCGAGATTGACTGGACAATTGGACTTTATGCGATCACATAAAAGTGGGATACGGCGGTACTTCATCTTATTGTGCGGACAACACATTTCTGAGTGCGGGCGCACACTTGAATTTGGCTGGGACTTGGACCTTCTTCTGTGGACCGCACATTTGTGAGTGCGGCCGCACTGTGGCTCTTGCGTCTGCACAATAATAGTGCGGTCCGCATATCCTCAGACTGCCTAAAATCAACTCTCTGATTCTCCTCCTCTGTGGCCGCACAATAATTGTGCGGTCCGCATTCTCTGAAGGAAATCTAACAGTGCTCTTTCATTATTTGCGGCCGCACACAGTATTGTGCGGTCCGCAATGTTGGCCTTTTTGCATTGTTTTGGTCCTTGTCCAATATTGACTCCTTTTTGAGTTGATTTTCATTTCTTTGGCTCGTTTCCCAATATTCCTGCAAGAAAGCACATTTCATTAGTTCTCGGGAATACCTTTAAGCATTTTGGAGCTAAAACGCAAGAAAAAGAGAGCAAATAAGCGGTCAAAATTATGTTGAGAAAATTTTGAAACAAATCATTTTATTGATTGCAAGCATGTTGTAACTCCTTTTGATTCAAGTGTTATTTCCTGTACAAAGTGATAATGATGTGATAAATCAAAAGGAATATGCTAGCTTAATTGGAAGTTTGAGAATATGTGACTGATTACACTTGATTTGAGATTGCATATGCAGTATGAGTACTTAGCAGGTTTACAAGCAATTCATGTAATGAACATTGGCATGCCATAACAAGAGTTATGAGGTATTTACTTGGAACAAAAACATATGGCTTATCTTGTCACGACCCAAAATCCAAACTTAGGTCGTGATGACGCCCAACATCAGGGTCAGGCAAGCCAACACTTAATTTACTAAGGGTTCCTTCTTATTAGATTAAACATTTCAACATATACTGATGTTTTAGACGTCAATACCACACAATATTATAAGTTAATTATGCAATACCCAATTTCGAGTGCTGTCTAATAAGAAGAACCTGGTTCTTCTTGGTCTACTACTTACTACTATTTGCGGAATATTAAAGCAGTAAAGTAAAGACACATATATTTTACGTGGAAAATACCTGGCTCAAAAGATGAAAAAACCACGACCTACTCCTCAGTAGGATTTTCTCAAACACTTCACTAAAAACTCTGAGCCAAACGGACTTACAAAATAAACTCTTTTGTAATCCTAGGACTAACTCTAATCCTCTTTGTATCAACTAGCCTCTAGCTAATTTCTACAGACTTCAAGCTAACTCTAACTTGAACAATGTGTACCTATTACAATTGCTTCTATGAAAGCTGAAAAGATACAATGTTAAAACTCCTACTACAACCAACTAGACTCAATGATAAACAGATGGAACTGTTTCTTCTAGTTGAACTGTAGCCTTTGCACAATACTTCTGCTTGCAAATATCCTGGAAATTTTGCTTTCGGAACTTGATTCAATTTAGTCTTTGTGCATCAAGAATTTCAGCAGTAATACTTTGAGTATTTACAGAGTCAGTTGTTGAGTCCATGGTTTATTTCTGATCCAACTCTACTTGAGTAAACGAGTTGAAATATAACTCAACTTCCTTCCTTTATTTCTTTCCTAGCTGAATTCAACTTCTGTCATCTTCATCAGTTTGCAATCTTTTCGTATTAGGAGACATCCTCTTAATTCTTTGATACTCAGCAACCACTGATATCTCCTATGCTTTGTACGATTCTTATGCCAACTGCTCCATTCAGGTGTGTATGCTTTGATGGATCTGGTTCAACTTGTCATCATTTGTCAATCTTCAAAACCCATTCAATGACATGGGCCAACAAATTCCCCTTTTTTGATGATGACAAACTCTGTGCTTTTATCCTGTATACACTTCAAACACTTTGTATATTTTTAAGCATTAATCATTGAGAACCAGGTTTATTAGGTTATACATATCACTTTTGAAAATTTTGAAACACACAGTACATCTTCCCCCTTTTGGCATCATCGAAAAGTTTCAAAATGATACTTACCAGTTTTTTAATTCTTACTCATGGCCAATTTAGGCAACTGCAAGTGCAAACATGATTAATCAACCTAAGAAACTAATAATGTAAGCTAAATAAGAAATTGAGACATTTTTCAAAACACAAGCTTTCAGTGATAACAGTGATGATCAACACCAAAACAGATTAAAATCAAAACAGCCAAACCATGAGAAAAACAGAATAAAAACTGAAACAATAACTAGACACTGTCCCGAACTGGGCTCTGATTGGTTTGGAGGGGGTAACACTAGACATTCCTAAGGCTGGGAGGGTGTAGATGAGGCTGGGTTTTTTATTTGTAGAAGGGACAACATTTGGTGTAAAACACCTTCATTTTTCTCCTTCTCTTTTGCTAACTCAGCTTTGAGAGCATCACGCTCAACTTCCATCTCAACTAAGCGAGACTTCAATCGAATGATCTCCATATCCTTTAACTCACTTTCCTGCACCAGAGTACGGACCTTGCTGTTGACTGGTTGCTTCCGAGATGAACCAAGTTCATCTGTCGGGGCATTGACAGTATAATCACAAGACAACAGAGTGTCCTTCCCAAATAAATCCTTAGCAGTAGACATCTCAGCCTTCTTTGTAGGAACTCCAAAATGAGCAAGAACTGCAGTCAGAATAAAGCCATAAGGGATCGCATGGGCTTTGGTGCCATTCACCACTCTGTCCAAGAGCTGGATGATAAAAGCTGGCCAATTGATCTGCTTGCCTCTGTACAGACACTCCATGAGGGTTAAATCCATGTAATTAGCAATGTGTCTTCGTTCTTGTCTGGGCAGCAGCAATTTGATCACAAATTCAAAGAACAGCTTGTGCTCAGGCTTCATCTCACTCTTGTACACAGCCCTAGGTTCAAGCTCCTTCTCATTGTCGCAAAAGAATATGGTGATATTGAGAGCTGAGGCTATTCCATCTAAACAAGGCAATCTCTGCCTCATGTAGTCTTCATAACCCTCAGCTGGAAAGTCTAGAATGACTCCCAATTCTTGAGCATCAAAGAAGACTTCAACTCCCTTGACCAATGAGGTGACCCTGCCTCCAATGACTGTGGCATTCCCCATGAACTCCACAACTTCATTTCTGACCAGCCTGCCTTCCATGCGAAGGACCATGTCCTTCCAGCCCTGCGCTGCCAGAAAATCCAGTAAATACCTCATTCCAGGCTCCTCCAAATCCTTCAACATTTTTCCCTTCAAGATCGTTCTCTTGCCAAACATGGAAACTCTGTCAGTAGACACTTATCCAACCTCCTTCTCTTCCTCTCCACTCCATTCTGGATCATCATCCCTCTCAACAATCTGTACTTTCTTCACCTTCTCTATCTTAGACCTTGTCCTCAAAGCAGTACTCCCAGTGTTGATGGAAACAGTAGCTGACTTCTTTGAAGAAGTCTTAGCCTTTTTGGGCTTGGGTGTCTTGATAACCACTGGAGAAACCTCCTGTTCTTGTTGGACCAGGTCCAACAACTCTTCATCGTCAATAATAGCTTCAACATGCTCCCCTATCTTTGCTTTCCCCTTCTCTGCCTTCTTTCTTTTGCTCTCTTGTAGAGCTTTTTCCAACTTCTCCTCCTCTTCTCGTACAGTATTTCTCGTAGCGCGTACCCTAGGAACAGGTACACCAACATAATTAACAGTCTTCCTTTTCTTTGAAGGAACTGAGGCTTTAGACTTTTTAGACTTTGGAGTCCTTCTCTTCTTGGGGTTGTATGATTCCCCCAGCTTCTTCAGTCTTTCAGCCAAAGTTTCTTCCCCAGAAGAAACATGTTCATCTATTTCCTTCATTAACTTCTCCAACCCAGCAGCAGCTTCCTCAACTTCAGTAGTTCCCCCTAAAACCATGACATCTTCTTCTAGATTTTCAAGAATGGGGCCACAAATTGCAAGCGTGGTACCATCCTCCCCGGATCCCCTCACCTCTACTTCTTCCTCGTTCTCAAGATTTTTCTCTTTCCCAAATTTTCTTTGCCTTCTTGGCACTTCCACATCCACCACAGACCCCACCAACACAAATCGATTTTCAGCAGAATTTAAATCAGAGGTAACTTTAGTATTACCTTTCTCAGCACTGGATGAACCAGGTGCTTCGTCTTCATTGGCTGATTTGAATGAATCATTGGATGATTCTGGTTTGGAGCCTTCCTCAGCATGTAACAATTCTTCCAAGAATTTTGCTCTTGAACCATAAGCCACAGATTTGCGTGCAAAAACCTTAACACGACGAGTTTTGGGGGCTGGGGTAGGGTTTGGTGTGGGTTCAGGGATTGTAGAGTGTTCTGGGGTTGATGATTTTTCAGGAGACTCAGAACTATAAACTGAGGGAGAGTTTGAGTCGGATTCATAGTTTACCCCATCATAATCTCTGTTTTGGGATGAGTCAGAAGAAGCTGGTGGAGGAGACGACATGATTTTGATTTTGGTAGAGAGAGAAGAAAATAAAAGGCAGTAGGGATTTTGAGTTGAGTAAGTTGAACAAGATCCGACTGTTACTTATGCACAATGGGTAATTATGGCCTATTTATAACTTGTGGCTGGGGAGATTACAATGGAAGTGTATTAACCCAAGTAAGATACTAATTGATTAAGGACTGTCAGCGATTGGAATTGATTAGACAGTAACTTTCCCCCTAAAACTAGGCTAATCAATTGAGACGGGACTTCTTGGAACTGGTTCATTATTTGGGTAAGTACGAGAATATGAATTTGAACCATAAATGGATAGAGTCCTGCTCATGTATGACTGTACTTGAATTAATACATGTATGGAGATGAGAACGTACCTTGTCAGTCATGTAAACCAGCATGGATGAACCGGGTTCATCCTGTTAAAAATATTTATTTTGCCTCAATTCACAAAGATAGAGAATAACTAGGGAATCATATTAATACATGGCAGAAGAGTATGCAATGAAGACATATTATTGATCAATGATTAATCTGATTAAGTACTTAATTAAAATTTTCTAGCCAAAGAAAACTTCCCTTTTTTTCAGTTTTTTTTTTCAATTTTTGTTTTTCAATTAGGTGATCTTAATCATCCCTAATTCAAGCCTGTTTCACTCATAATGATCCCTACTCAATGCTGTGATAAATATATCAGCAATTTGACGATCAATAGCACAGAATTCGATTGATATCATTCCCTTTTCATAGTTATCCCTCAGGAAATGGTGCCCAACATCTATGTGCTTAGTTCTCTTGTGATGAATCGGGTTCTTAGTAATACTAATTGCACTAGTGTTATCACAGTAAATAGGAATGCATCCCACATCTATACCAAAGTCCACGAGTTGTTGCTTGATCCATAGCAACTGGGCACAACAAGAGGTTGCAGCCACATATTCAGCCTCAGCAGTAGACAAGGCTATTGAATTTTGTTTCTTGGTGGCCCAAGAGACAAGGCAGGAGCCCAAAAAGTGAGCCATGCCTGAAGTACTTTTCCGGTCCACCAGGAAACCTGCATAATTAGCATCAGTATATCCTATAATGTCAAAATTACTACCTTTAGGATACCAAAGGCACAGATCAGTGGTGCCCTTTAGATATCTTAAAATTCTTTTTACTGCAGTGAGGTGAGACTCCTTTGGATTGGCTTGAAACCTAGCACATAGTCCCACACTGAACACAATATCAGGTCTACTTGCAGTAAGATAGAGTAGAGACCCAATCATCCCTCTGTATGTCTTCTGATCAACGGATGAACCAGGTTCATCCACATCCAATTTTGTAACTGTGGCTATTGGGATATCTATCTCCTTTGAATCCTCCATTTTGAATTTCTTGAGGAGCTCTTTCACATACTTCTGTTGATGTATCATTGTGCCATGTGGAGTTTGTTTGATTTGCAAACCTAAGAAGAAGGTTAGCTCACCCATCATACTCATTTCAAACTCACTCCCCATTAATGTAGCAAATTCCTTGCTAAGCTTTTCAGTAGTTTCCCCAAATATGATATCATCAACATATATTTGCACAATCAGAAGATCTTTTCCCTTTTCCTTTAGGAACAAAGTACTGTCTATCTTGCCTCGTTTGTACCCATGTTCCAGCAGGAATTTTGACAATCTCTCGTACCAAGCTCTAGGCTCTTGCTTGAGACCATAGAGAGCCTTGTCAAGTTTACATACATGATCAGGTGACTCGTTGCTTTCAAAACTAGGAGGCTGTTTTACAAATACATCTTCCTTCAAATAGCCATTAATAAAGGCACTCTTTACATCCATCTGATGAAGAGTGAATTCCATGTGTGCGGAAAATGCTATAAGAAGTCTGATTGCCTCCAATCTTGCCACATGAGCAAAGTTCTCATCATAGTCAATTCCCTCTTCTTGGCTGTATCCTTGAACAACCTGTCTAGCCTTATTTCTTGTAACAGTTCCATCCTCATCGAGCTTGTTCCTGAAGACCCACTTGGTGCAAATTACTGATCTGTCTAGTGTCCTGGGTACCAAGTAACATACTTGACTCCTATCAAATTGATTCAGCTCTTCTTGCATGGCTGTTACCCAATCAGCATCTTGTAGGGCTTCAACAATGTTCTTTGGTTCAATCAAGGATAGAAATGCATCAAACGCACACAGATTTTTCAAGGAGGATCTAGTTTTGATTCCAGATCTCAAGTTTGTTATGATGTTCTCAAGACGGTGAGAACTCTGATATCTGTGTGGTTTGAGTACCAGTTGTTCACTTCTGGATTGTTCCATGTTGTCTTGTAGTTGTGGAACAGGATCAGGGCCAGTATTTTCATGTAGAATTCCCCCTATCGAGTTGCGTGGGGTTGTTGAACCTGGTCCATCACCTGTTCCATCTGCCATAGGTGCTTCAATGTGGTCATTGCTCCTCACCAGTCGAAGCTCCTCATCTTCTGGTTCCTCTCTCTCAGATAAAGTGTTAGTTTCATCAAAGACAACATGTATTCTTCTACACACATAGTTCTTTTATTGTATATTTTATATGCTTTGCTATGTGTTGAATATCCCAAGAACACTCCCTCATCACTTCTGGGATCAAATTTTCCTAGAGAATCTTTGCCATTATTATGCACATAACACTTGCATCCAAAAGCCCTAAGATGGGATATGTTGGGCTTTCTCCATTTAAGTAATTCATAGGGAGTTTTCTTTACCAGAGGTCTGGTCATGCATCTATTAATAACGTAGCATGAAGTGTTAATTGCTTTTTCCCAGAAGCTGTGAGGTAGTTTGCTGGATAGAAGCATGGTTCTTGCCATGTCTTCAAGAATTTTGTTTTTCCTTTCAACAACCCCATTTTTCTGTGGGGTTCTAGGAGCAGAAAAATTATGATTGACACCATGTTCATCACAGAACTCAGCAAACTTGGTATTCTCAAACTCAGTACCATGGTCAGATCTTATTGATGCCAGTTGATGTCCCAATTGATTTTGAGCTTTCTTAACAAATGAGGTGAACATATCAAATGCTTCATCCTTAGATGACAGGAATAAGGTCCAAGTGAACCTTGAAAAATCATCAACTAGCACCATCACATATCTCTTACCACCTCTACTTAAAGTTCTCATAGGACCGGATAGATCCATATGAACCAGTTCCAACGTCCTGGTTGTACCGACCATTTTCTTACTTTTGAAGGTGGACCTTACCTGCTTCCCCCTGGCACATGCCTCACAAACTTTGTCTTCCTTGAACTTAATGTTAGGAAGTCCTACCACTAAGTCCTTAGAGACTAGTTTGTTAAGCTGAGTTAGACTTGCATGACCAAGTCGTTTGTGCCACANACACTGATTAGACTATATTTCAAGCCATCTACTAGATACACATGTTCAATAGATCGTGTATCATCCTTACGTACCTTACCAATCCCAATGATTTCACATTTCTTTCCATTTCCAAAGGAGACATTTCCTCTTTTGAGACTTTCAAGTGAAAGGAACTGTTCCATGTTACCAATCATATGCTTTGAGCAGCCACTATCCAAGTACCAAATCTGGCTGCCTCCTCTCACTTGAACCTACAAAAAGAATCAAAGGTTAGTATTAAGAACCAAAAATATTTTGGGTCCTTTTCTATGAGAGAATGGATGAATCAAATTTTTCCTAGCCCAATTTGGCAGCAAGTTTTTCCCTTTTACAAACCTCTCATTTTTTTGACTGGCCTGTTCTTTTGCAGTACACTCATATTCGTAGTGTCCAGTCTTACCAAAATGTGTGCAGATTTTATTCTCAGGAAGAGTGAGATACTTGTTTTTGGGATCCCACTTGGGCAATTGACTTCCAAAGCCAATCCCTCTCCTGTTGCTACTATGATTCTCTTGAAGCCATATCAGGGCGTCAGAGGATTTATTCCATTTACAGGTTCGATCTAATTCATGTTTGACTTTGCCAAGTTGTTCATTAAGAGTTCTTATTTGTTCGTCCTTGGCATACATCTTATCTTTTAATTTTCCTATGTTTTCTTCTAACATGATATGAGAGTGATCAACTACCTTTTTACTGGATCCTAGTCTTAACTTTAAGTTTTCAGATTTTAGTTCTAGAATCTCAGTTTCGAGTGGATGAACCTGGTTCATCAAGACAGTGTTTTTCTTTTCAGATTCACTGACCCTTATCTCCAGGTCCATGCATTTTGCTTTTAGCATTGCACACTCTTTAGATAGTTGATCCTTCTCTTTGGTTGTTTCCTCGGAATCATCTATGAAGTCAAGTAGCAACTTAGAGAGTTTCTCCTTAGATAAAAACTTTATTTTAGTTTTAAGTTGTGAGATACTTACCTCTGGTTCTTCATAAGTCTCCTCATCGGATTCTCCAATTGCCATGAGAGCCTGATCTTCAGTCTCCCCATCTTCTGATTCTTCATCTGAACTTTCCCCCCAAGCAGCAACCATAACCTTTGTTGTGTTTGTCTTGGGTTGAACGTATTCCTTCTTTCATATATTTCCTTCCTCCATTATACTTCCCACTGAGGGCAGTTTTTGATGAGATGATCAGTCTTTCCACACTTGTAACATCCCTCATTAGCTGACCTTTCTGGTGCCTTTGCCTTGCTGAAGTTTCCTCCCTTGAAGATGCCCTTTTCCTCATGAGGAAGTTTCTGAATTATTTGGTTATCATGGCCATGTCATCCTCCTCCAGATCAGCTCCCTCAGTGATCCTCAGCGCTAGACTTCTCTCATTCTTTGGGGCATCTATCTTCATGGTTTGCCTTCTAAGTTCATAAGCAGTGATGTTTCTAATCAACTCATCCAGTCTAAGGGTTGCCATATTTTTGGATTCCTAGATAGCAGTGATCTTGCTTTCCCAGGAGATAGGCAGAACCCTTGTCAAGATCCTCTCTACCTTGTCTTCTTCAAGTATGATTCTTCCAAGAGACTTGAATTCATTTGTCAAGGTTGTGAACCTTGTTTACATTTCCTGAATTGTCTCTCCTTCTTTCATAGTGAATTTTTCATACTGAGAGTATAGTAGT
>ML323726.1:0-17044 GCA_005239505.1 Nicotiana paniculata
GTAAGTTGTAAGAGTTGAATTTTGAAATTTGAAATTTGAAAATTGAAAATTTGAAATACATGTCGCACTTGCAATTTATAAGTGCAATTTTTTTTCCATAATCATTGTTATCTTTATATATTTTACTTTATATTTTATATAAATTACAATACATGTACAAAAACATGAAGAAAAAAAAAGACTGAAACCCGGCCCGGCCCGGCAGTACCCCTACCTGCACGGGTTCGATTTTACTCGGATAATCCCCAACCCATTAAACCCGTTAACAATTAACCGGTAAGAATATGTAACCGCAACCCGTCCGGTTAAAAAAATGTAATCGGCCCGGCCCGGCCCACCCGTTAGACACCCTTAGGTCAAACTGAGTCAACGGATAAGGTCATCATCAACAATCTAAAGAAGCGGCTGGATAAAGCCAAAGGAAACTGGCCTGATTAGTTACCAGCAGTACTATGGGCATACAGAACAACTTCAAAAATAACCACGGGAGAAACTATGTTCGCACTTGTTTATGGCTCAGAAGCCTTAATACCTGTGGAGATTGGTGAACCAAGCATAAGGTTCTCAACAGCCATGGAGGGAGAAAATGACGACGAATTGAGGACCAACCTGGACCTGCTCGAACCACGGAGAGAAGCAGCATTGATACGGATGGCAGCTCAAAAATAAATCATAGAGCGTTATTACAACCGTAAAGCTCATCTCGGATATTTCAAGATTGGGGACTTCGTCCTCAAAAAATTATTTCAATCAACGAAAGAAGCAGGTGTAGGAAAGCTAAATCCAAACTGGGAAGGACCTTACAAAATCCGAGGCATAGTTGGGAAAGGCGCCTATGAGTTGGAAGCTATGGAAGGCAGAGTTCTACAAACAAGCTGGAACTCCATGAACCTAAAGAAGTATTACTTCTAAGGAAAAGNAACTTTTTTAGATGATAGGCATAAAGTTAACCTATCACCAGATGATGATATTAGACCTGCAAAGACGCGAGGACATAACACAATTCCCGGTCTAGGGTTACACTTTCTGATGGACGTTTTTAAAGGGTTAAGCAGTCATCATCTAAAAAACTATATACCTTCGAATCCGGAATATTTTTCATTTTCAGGAAAAGGACCACAAGGAAGGAATAATCAAGTGCTCGAGATTTCATTCTTCAAAGCTCAAACACTTGGGGGACTATACAGTAGTGAAGTCTAAGACGAAGCAAAAAAGACTATCAGAAAGTCAAAAGCTCGATCCTGAAGACCCATCTACCCGACGAGACAAGTGATACGAGCAAAATCGAAAGAAATCAAAAGAGTCATCCAAATACAAATCCTAATGCAAAAATAAAAAACCTTCGAACATGTTCAGGTTGAAAGGCAAAATATTAGTCACGAGAAAGAAATGTACATCTTTATACTTACTCAAAGCTGTTGTAACAAAAACAGTTAGGGGTAAAAGATCATCATCAATGTACTCATTCAAAAAACTGTTATCAAATAAAACAGTTATGGATGAAAGATCTAAATCCTTGTATTTGTTCGAGAAACTGTGATCAAATAAAAACAGTTACGAATAATAAAACATTTCCCTCGTTCTTATTAGAAAACTGTTTCCAAAACAGTTGCGGGTAAAAACCCGAATCTTTATAAAAACTGTTACTAGTAAAAAATAGTTGTTTCCTTGTATTAATATCAAAAAACTGTTACCTATGAAAAACAGTTATGAAATACAAGAGTATATCAAATTTGTTAAACAAAAACAGTTGCAACATGAGTTTTAGACGACAACCAAACACATGTAAAATGTCATGGAAGTTCAAACAAAAAACTTTCCTTGGAAANTCCTCATCCATAAACTATGCCTACTACAAAAAGGCACATGTTTAATATGATACCGTGCCTATTACAAAAAGGTACGAGTAATCTAAAGCATTCTACATGCAAAACTCATAGGTAAAACTAAAACCTCGAAAAATGAAGCATGCAAAAGACTTAAAGAGTGAAACAAAAACTCAACAAAAGTCATATTAGCATTAATATATTAAAACGGCTAAGCAAAAAACTAAGTATTAACTTATACTTAGCCGTATGGAATTTTTATATATACATTGAGATGCCCCTAAGTTGTCATTTGGTGACTTTAAAGAAATACAAATTTACCCTCGATGGGACTGGGGGTAACCACCAATTGGGACAAAGAAAAAAAAAGGGGATGAACCAACTAAACTTCTTCAAAGAGAGGGGTTGACTTCACTGGCAGAAGGAGCGGGAGCAACTAGGGATGAAGAGGCATGAGCGGCTGGAGTCTCACCATCAGGTGAAGAAAGGTTATGACCTTGTTGAGCCTTCTCCATGGATTCCTTAGTTTTAGCTATTTCAGCACTAAGGTCGAAACCCTCTTGACTCATTTCCATCAGTGTGTCAAGGCGAGAATTCATGTACGCTCAGTTCACATCGACAGCAACCACCTCTTCAAGATCTTCATAATTCTTTGCCCATACTTGAAGCTCAGCTCTCAATCCGTCCTTCTCCGCTCCACAGCCTCATGGGCGGCCCTTAACGGTACAATCGACTCCTCTAGAGTTTGAGCTTTGTCTAAAGCCTTACGAAGGTCCTCTTGAGTACGAGTGAGTGATTGCATGAGCTCTCCTGAGTATTCCTTCTTCTGCTCCAACAAGTTTTTTAAGTATTTAATCTCCTCTGAGGAACGGGACAGCTTCTCAGCGAACGAAGACTCCAGAACACTCTTGTCTTTATCAGCCTGACTGGAAGAAGCCTTCTCTACTGCCAGTTCTGCTGCCATGAGTCTCATCTGTCGCTTCAAGGTACTCTTTTCCTCTTCTAAAGCATCCATGTCAATCCTTAGGCTATCATACTGTGCTTTCCAATTATCAGCATCGGCCTGCAACTTTTTTGTCTCCTGGTCCGTGTTTGAAATCCTCTTCATAAGCTCCATGCCTATAAGGTTAATCTACAAGAAATAAACCAGTTAGATATGGTAAATTTCATATACGAAAATGAAAGAGGATAACTTGCATCATACCTTCAAAGAAGTATGCACGACCTCATTGGCCCATGTAAAAGCACCGTAGCTGGCTAGCTTGGCTTGCTCAGAGGGACCTATCAAAGGCTTGAGCCACACTTCGGGCTCACCCATTTTCTTGAAAAGATTCCCCTCAGCTAGAACCTCTATTACCACCTGCCGCATCTCTCTGCTGGAAGACCCTACTTCCCTAACGGAAGGCATGGAAGCAGGCAGAGATGAAACAGCAACAGGCACGGAGGGTTGAGGAGCTGGAGAAGCCACGGGCAAAGCAGCAGGCACGGAGGGTTGAAGAGTCGAGGAAGTTACAGGCAAAGCAACAGCAGAAACCGAAATAGCCAAAGGAACAGATGAGACAGCTTCTCTCAAAGAAGCAGGAAAGACAGCAGCCAAAGGGACATCGTCAGGAGCAATATCAACACCCTCATGAATAGGGGAATGTGAAACATCATCAAGGACAGACAGCTCCACCACAGACACGGAAGGCAAGGTCGAGGGTGTAAGCTCATCATCTGAAATCACCCGCCTGCTCCATGGCCTGTGTACTAAAGCACCTTCTTATTCTACGGAACGAGACTCACCGATCTTCCTCGAGCTGACAATAATTTCTTGGTCCTGGGCCAAAGACATCTTTGGGATAGATGAGGAAAACACCCCATGAGCAGAGAACCCTATTAAAAGGGAAAAAGTTAAACGACAAAGAAAGAAGAGACTCGAGTAAGGAAAGAAGCAAGAACAAGAGCTTCACTTACCATGGGTCTTTACATGCCAACCATACCTCCCAGCGAGGTACTTCCAAGATCTCTCTTCTAAAGGAGCAACGGACAACAATTTTTCTACCCAATCACGAATACTGGAGACATTCTCAACAGTATTCATGATTGTTGAGAAAAGAATAAACAGATACGGTGTTAATAAAACATCTCAAGTCAAAACGAGGAAAAGTAAATAAATGTAAGTTAAAGCATACTCACGTGCGCGATTCCACTTCTCAGGGAATGGAAGATTTTCTTCGCCCACTAAACCAACAGTGGGTACAACAACATACCGGAGGTACCAACCCCTATCCTTATCATCTCCAAGGGTTACCAGCACTCTTTTGCTTCTAGCAATCAGAGTAAAAAACCCTTCACGAAATAAGGCAGGAGAGTAGAGATGAATAAGATGGTTGAAAGTAAAAGGAACCGAGTCTAAAGAAGCCAAACTCCTAAGACATGCGACAACTCGCCACACAAGCAGACCGACTTGTCCTAAGAAGATATTGAAAAAATGACAGAATTCAATTATGACTGGGTCAATGAGGGTCTAAACCCTAGAGTGAAAGGGTACATATAAACAAAGAATATCTCGTCTTGTAAGACGTAATTCTTTGATTACTATTCGGAATATAGACAGGGAAATCAGGACTCCAAAAGCACTCCCTACGAACAAGGGAAATCTGACCCTCAGTTATAAAGGTTGAATACCTTTCGACACTTTCAAGAGAAGAAGATTGTTCTACAAGAACTTGTCTATCCCTAGCAAAAACAAACTCAACAGGGACAATTTCATAAACTCCAGGTTCACGAAGGCGTTCACCTCTACCTCTAGACAAAGACCGAGAAACCCTAAACCTCGGAGAAACTAGAGATCTAGTGGAAGGAGAAGGAACTATCTGAGAAGAAGAGGAGCCCCTTGAAGGAGTGGATCCTAAACTTCTAAGTCTACCACCCCTCCGACTCCTAGTCGGACCAGAAGATGGCGTTAAATTTTCAATATCTATTACTCCCTAAGGTTGGTCTGAAGAAGACATGCTTACAAAGGCAAGAAGAAAGTTCTTTACAAAAGACAAAGTTAGAAAAGTGTTTCGTGGAAGCAAAGAAAAGAAGAAAGGTATTTATACTTGAGGACAACCGTCAAACATGGGAAAAAANCCAGCTTTTGACAACTCAGTCAGTCACGTGGACACAGGAAAACGCGACAACTGGATATGATTATTTGAAGAGGTACGGAACAAAGAGGCATGATTCAGTAAACCCTCGAGCTTATTAGCTACGAAAAACTCAACCTGATCAAAACAGAGGAGAGGCACGGTCAGAATGAATCTAGACAAAGCTACGGGTAGATTCAAAAACCCACAATTGATTACTCGAATGTTATGTAACCGTACCCCAATTACCGTTATCCTTTGTAACGCCTCATTTATGTCATAATTAGTCATTAATCAGCAACCATAGCAAGAGTTGTACGTTATAGGAATCTCCTATATAAGGGAGAAGAATACATCTTGTAAAGGCATCTAATTCTCGAATATAATTGACTTCTCTTTTCTATATTTCTGCAATATTGTCTGCTATTCATTTTTCTCTATTTCCTTGATTATCAGTAACCCGTGTTCATCTTAAAATAGCTTTAGTCAAAGGGTCTAATTTTTTGGTTAAACAATATTGGTCAGTTAAACTACTTGGATATTATAAAATAATATGAAAGTTTTAATCGTTACCTCTTTGATAGACGTCAAAGTCCTTGAAGCACTGCCGATGTTGTCAGTAATATCGACTACACCCAAATTAGCATCTTCTTGTTTGTTAGAATATGGGTTCACCCGCTTGAAGTTTTGATCTTCATGACTACTATCACTCTCGTCTTGGGACGGACGTTTGTTGGAGGTAGGAACAATGGTACCTAATGGAAAGGAACCCTCGTGGCTTGATGGGCATGAACAAGGACCTTCTTTTGAACTTATTTATATGAGGTCCCTTGACGTCGCATGGTACAACCACTTTGGATTTTAAAGTAGGAGGTTTGCCCTCCCTGTTATGCTCTTGAGGCGTGATCTCTGAAGGCGTAGTAGTAAATGGCCCAGCGGTATTCACCAAAGATTGCAAGTGGTATTCAAGGAAGCGCCCATGCACTCTTTCCCACCAGGACTTATAATCGGACGAGACATGCTTCTTCATATTAGGCATAATAGGGGGAAATGTGGCATTTGACCTACTTTTAGACAAAACACAAATTCATAAAGTTTCAATCCTTTGTCTAAAGAGCACTCACAAAAATCTTGATCCAAGCAACCGGGGATGTCTTGATAAAAAATGAATTGATGACTGAAATGATGAGGGATATAAGGCTCCACGATGAAGGTCGATCCATTTCTCAAAGGAAGGTAATTCGAGAGAATACTCATAAAATAATTTGACTAGGACTCTTCCTTGTTGCCATCATCACGATAATAATACGGCTGAGGATTTCTTGGCATTGTGGAAGTCCATACGGCACTTTCTCCTCCATGAATACGTTTTCTCACATCATTATTCCCAAAGTATCTCGATGTTCCCTCACCTGAGTATATGGCCATCAGAGGAGTAGCCGGCCTATTTGTTAGAGAAAAATGAATCTTGAAGTAGCAGGCCAACCAACCGTACACATAATGAATTGGAAAGTAAAATCTAGAAGAATCGAGTGGTGAGCCATTTGAAATTGCGTTTAATCCCTTGTAAATGCTAGCTAAGACTGGAACGGCGAGGTTAATTCTTTGTCCACACGCTAGAAGGCCTGCAATCTTGAAAGTCTCAGGCCGAGTAAAGTCGCCTTATTTTGTAGGGAGCGCAAAGAGACATAACCAGCATGATAAAAAAATAAGCCAAGTATACTTCATCTTTCTTGTCACCTCCAACGCCAAGTTTAACAAATAGTGCATCTTCAACTTCCGACCAATTGACCATTTTACCTATGGCTCCAGTAGGGTTGTGTGTTGATTTGGGACGAGCTGACTTCTTTTATTTTCTCGTTGGAGGTTGTTCATACTTTAAAACCTTTTTGCTCCAAAACTCGATCCATCTTCTTACAGGGACGTTATGATTTTTAGCGTTTCCCTCTCGGAGTTGGTGATATGCTTCAAACAACTACTGGCAGGCTTGTGGAAGGAACATTTTATCCTTGTCGTAAGCACATGTAAGTTCTCGAGTATATGGAATAACTTCCTCATAAGAAAACCCCATTAAAGGCAGACCCCCAATAGTGTACAAATCCCAAAGGGATATGGATAACTCTCCAACTGAGGTAAGCAACGTGTTTGTAAGAGGACACCAAGCCTCACAAAAGGCTTGCATGATACTTGCAGAATGATCATAAGTAAACAATGAGGCATAGACAACATCGTAAATATTGGTGGCCCTCAATGCTCGATGGTTCCTACTAAGAATATCTTCGGTCCACTCCCAATAGCCGGGGACATAATGAAATTAGCCACCAAAAGTTAAGGAATCACTCCAGTATACTTCTCCTTTGAGGATTCGTCAGTCTAAGAATGGGAGGGAACTTTCCACATTTTTAACTTTGTGATTATGGGAACGAAGAGTCCATGTCTTGAATTTATGTTTGGTGTTTTCAAAGGTCCAATCTACCAAACGAATCCATGAGGCTGCATATAATCCGGTCAGTGGTGTATCAATTAGTAATATGGTCTCCATTTTACTATCCTTGTGCTCTGAAATTACAAGGTACTTGGATGTGGAGGAAGGTGATGTTGAGTCTCTGAAGTAAACCATGTTCAAGATGCATAAAAAGCAATTTAGTATCTAAGTCAAAAGGGAAGAATAACAATCACAATTTTGAAAGAGAGCATGTATAAGTAAAAAAAAAATTCACCTCAGACGTAAAAAAAGGGGGGGTGTATGTGTCGGACTTTTTAAAAAGGTTTTCGTTGCGAACTTTTAAAGGTGTTCGTCTCGAAATTTTAAAGGCATTCAGGTTTTTAAATTCTTCGTTTTGAACTTTTAAAAGGCGTATGTTTCGAACTTTCAAAGGTGCTTGTGAAAGCGGTCACGGCAAACTTTAAAGAATCCCCATCACCGACTTTAAAATATTTCTATCATGAATTTTAAGAGCCTTCATTGTGTGCTTTTAAAGGTCTTCACGGGTTTTTAAGGATCTTTATGCGAACTTTTAAGGGTCTTCGCCACAAATTTTAAAAGGTCTTCATCGTGAACTTTTATGATTTTCCACCGCAAATTTTAAAGGTCTTCACGAGCTTTTAAGGATCTTTATGCGAACTTTAAAGGGTCTTCGCGTGAACTTTTATGGGTCTTCCCCGTAAATTTTAAAGGTATTCGTAGCGAACTTTTAAAGGTTTTCGTCTCGAACTTTTAAAATACTCCGTAGCTCGACGAAGTTAGTCCTACAAAAAGAAAGACAATGAAAGAAGAAAAGCAAAAGAAAAGAAGAAGAAGAAGAAGAAGAAGAAGAAGTTACCTTCATGCTAATGCTTGCGAGTCGGCAAAGGCCAAGTTGAATAACATGCAGACAATGTAAATTGATGTTCAACAATGGAGGAGAATGCGGCTATTTATAGGAGTAGCTAGGAAGCTATTGGAAAGGTCAATAATGATGTGGGAGTGAAGATTTTCAGAGTCCAATATAAACTCGTACTCCTAATTCAATTCAATCTTTTGTTCCATGGAATACAGTGACAACACTCCAAAAGCAACTCAAATTGTTTGTAGGAGTTAGTGAACAGAATATGGAATTATGTGTAATTATTACAAAAAGACATTCTTTTCCCAATAGGAAATGTAGGGATCACTGGTGTCTATGATTTCACATGGAAATAATTTCAAATGGTTTTGTCTTATGCACATTCAAATCAAGTTGTCGTTATATTTCTTAGATAATTAACTGAGTGTATATGTAACAAATTGCAGGGATAAGCCTTTGTGCTCTAAACTATCCTAAGCCAAATTTGATAGTCTGCCAGTACTTCATAACCCGTTTTCGGTTTTGACAAGTCTACATCTCAACAAGTTTTGAAGTAGGGGGCATTTGTAGGCATATTAATTTTATTAAAATTAAATCCATAAAAGAATTTGGACTATATTTTAAATTCAAGATATATTGGTCCAAATAAATATTATGGGCTAATATAATAAAATTATATATATATGTCCAATATATATGGATTAAATAAATAAGTCTTAATCCATTGGACTAGCACATTTAATTGGGCTAAACTGATGAGCCCACTTCAATAAGCCCAAAAATGTCATCCTCCTGGAGGCCTAGTCTAGTGCCACGTGTCAAATGACGTGGCGCGCCAAGTCAAACGGAAGAGCAAATAGGATCATGCCACGTGTCAAAATGACAATGCATGTCAAGTCAAATCAAAAGGCCAATGAAACCGCGCAACGTGTGCAAGTGACATGTTATGGTCAATCACATGCAGCCATGTCACACTTCAATTCGATTGGTTGGAAAGAGTTTGTTTTTATCAAAACTTCTCCCTTTCACAACTATAAATAGGGGTCTTCATAACTCATAAAAGACACCAGAAGTTAAAACAAGAAACAAGAGGGAGCTGATGGATCAAACGCTGCGGATTTCTCAAAAAGCTACAACCATTCAAGTGTTCTAAGGATTTAAAAGATCAAGACGGAGGTTCAAGAATAAGCTGCAAGCCCTTGGATTAAAAGTACGTCAAGATCAAGATCAAGCTTCAAGCACTTGGATTAAAATAAAAGAAAATTCAAGATTAAGCCCGGAGGCTCTTTAATTTACTATTTAAAAGAAGAATAAGAGGATTCATAGAGATTGTAACACTCAAATATTCGAAATTAAAATACTACGATTGTTGTGATATTTTTCGGTCTTGATTATAGTTTCTCAACATAATTTATTGTCTACAATGTGTTTCATCGCAATTGACGTATGTTAGAGGGATTGACAAGAAAATCGGCTCAGGTATGTTAAGGCTAGCATTTCTTTCTTTTGGCATGATCTATACGACACGAACGAAATGAGCAAATGCACAATTTCCATAAATGACTCTATTCATAGAAGTATTATAGGTGCCTATGTTCTTGAATTCCCATGTGTCTTATTATTACATCTTTGTTCATGGGTCTCAGAAAAATACGTAAGTTGAAAAAAGGTTTACTTCATGATATTACTCAAAGGCATAATGGTCTTATGACATTCCAAGAGATTTTGTTGAAATAATTCTCATGCATTGCATTCGTTTATGCATGTACATTGATCCATGACCAGATGGTATTATATGCGCGTATATATGTATATTATATGTATATGGGATATGGAAAAATGTTAGGGCGTTATATATGCACCACCACCTAATCAGCTGGTATACGTTGATGAGTTTGCCCACAGTGGCTGAGATGATATGATGGGAGCCCTTAGAGTCTTGATGATGTTTATGAACACATGTAACTATGCACGACATGACATTCATATGAATATGCATGACACTATAAGTATTTCATGATTTACGGAGTTATCCATACTTACAGGTTGAGTCATTTACTCAATGTTTCTTCCATGTATTTTATATACTTATTTATGTGCCTTACATACTCGGTACATTATTCGTACTGACGTCCCTTTTGCCTGGGGATGCTGCGTTTCATGCCCGCAGGTCCCTATAGACAGGTCGAGAGTCCTTCAAGTAGGCTATCAGCTCAGCGGAAGATGTTGGTGCACTACATTTGCTCCGAAGTTGCTTATTTGATCAGTATGATTTAGACACGTACAGTTTGGTATGGCGGGGCCCTATCCCGGCCTTTGTGTTAAGTATGAACTCTTAGAGGCTTGTAGACAGATGTCATGTATACAAATGCTTGAATGGCCTTGCCGGCCTATGTTTTGACTTTACAAATGATCATGTTGGCCTTATAGGCCAGTATATCAGATGTATAAGTTTTGTATTAGGTTGGGTCATCCTATATTGAGTATTCCCCTATGTGTACTCTGGTTATCCCATGACGGCCCGTTTGGCCCATTTGCCAATGAAAGTGTAATAAGAAAGATATGTTACATTGGTACTCGGTTGAGTAAGGTACCGGAGGCTCGTCACGGCCCATCGGTTGGGTCGTGATAGTTGCGATCGACCCTTGAGCCAGTTTCTGCAATAGATCATAAGTATGAAGTTGTGAAGTAGAAATTTCACTAAGGCATGGAACATCTGGTAAGGAAAAAATACTTCTTTCAATAAATCCTACATGCGTACATGTTTTTCCAATAGGGCTCGAGTAATTTACATGGACACGGTTCATTCGACCGTTTGTCCCTTTACGAAATTTACCTATCGAGACCATGTTAACAGAAGTATTTTCCTTGAAAACATAACATCCGAGGGTGATGCTCCCCAGTAGTCGAGGTTGAGTGTAACGAAGCCTCGGATATTGTTAAATTTCTCTAAGTTAGCATGAATAATGGTTGCCTCGTTAAAAACTTTACCGAAAAAACCCATTTGAGACAAAAACCGATCAAAGGAAAAAAGAGTGCAACACGTGCTTTCAGACCTAAGGACCTCGTGCTTGGAGAAAACTTTGTTGCCTTCGATAGAACACCTGCAACAAGTTAGTATAAAATATAAATGAAAAAGGAGAAGATAATACCTTAACAATAATATCGCTTGAGGAGTGATATGTTCCAATTTATTGGCAATTATCCGTCGTTCATCGTGCCAAGTTTGTAGGATCCCTTTCCGATGATATCGAGGACCTGGTACGGTCCTTCCAAATTTGGGCCGAGTTTTCCTTCGTTTTGGTCTCGAGTATTGAGGGTGACTTCTCTCAAAAATAAGTCCCCGATTCTAAAGTGGCGAAGATTGGCTCTTCGGTTGTAGTACCTTTCGATGCGCTGCTTTTGTGCGGCCATTCTGACGAGGGAGGCTTCCCGTTTTTCATGTAGTAATTCAAGGCTTGTATTCATAGCCTTGTGATTTGACTCCTCTGTTGCGTATCAAAACCTGACGCTAGGTTCCCCTACCTCGATCGGGATCAGAGCTTCGACGCCATTTACTAAGGAGAACGGTGTCGCCCCCGTACTGGATTTTGACGTTGTTCGATATGCCCAAAGGACTTCGGGAAATATTTCTCTCCATTTTCCCTTAGCGACGTTTAATCTTTTCTTTAGATTCTGAATGATGGTCTTGTTTGTTGATTCGGCCTGTCCGCTCCTATTAGGATGGTATGGAGTTGACAAGATCATTTTTATTTTGTGATCTTCGAGAAACTTTGTTATTTTGCTGCCAATGAATTGTTTTCCGTTATCGCATACGATTTTGGTAGGTATCCCGAATCGGCATATGATGCGATCCCTGAAGAAGTCTATAACTACTTTTTCTCTGACTTTCTTAAAATCTTGTGCTTCAACCCACTTAGAGAAATAGTCAGTCATAAAAAAATACATTTAGCTTTACTTGGGGCCGAAGGCAGGGGCCGACGATATCCATTCCCTATTTCATGAACGGCCATGGGGATAGGACTGAATGAAGTTGTTATCCAGGTTGGTGGATCATCGGCGCATGTCTTTGGTACTTGTCGCATTTTCGAACGAATTCCTTAGTATCTTTTTCCATATTGGCCTAATAGTATCCCGCTCTGATGACTTTATGAACTAGTGATTCGGCACCTGAATGGTTGCCACAAGTAAGCTCGTGAATTTCTCGTAGGACGTGGTCGGTGTCTCTTGGAATCAAACATACTACCAACGGTCCATCGAACATCCTTATGTATAATGTTCCATCTTCGACCAATGTGAATCGTGCAGCCTTTGTTCGTAATCGATTCCTTAGGGTCCGATGGGAGCTTCTCGTTCTTTAAATACTCGATGTATTTATTCCTCCAATCCTAGGTTAGGCTTGTGGAGTTTATTTCGGCATGGCCTTCTTCGATCACTGACTTTGAAAGTTGTACGACAGTCCCCGAGCTAATTTCGTCATCTTCGACCGATGACCCCAAATTTGTAAGGGCATTGACCTCACTATTTTACTCTAGAGGTACATGTTGTAGGGTCTATTCTTTAAACCGATATAATGTTACTTGTAGCTTGTCCAAGTACCTATGAATTTGATCTTCTCGAACCTTGAAGGTTCTGTTGACTTGGTTCACCACAAGTAAGGAGTCACATTTGGCCTCGATGACCTCCGCTCCCAAGATTTTAGCCAGCTTGAGACCTGCAATCATGGCCTCATACTTGGCCTTATTGTTTGTCAACTTAGAAGTTTTGATAGATTGCCTAATTGTATTGCATGTGGGAGACTTAAAAATGATGCCTAGCCAGGACCCCTTAACGTTTGAAGTACTGTTGGTGAAAAGGATCCACACCCCCGAAGATGTCCCATTTTTAATAACAGTTCCTTTTTGACCTCGAGTACGAGGGCTGGCGTGAAGTCGGCCACAAAGTCTGCTAAGATTTGAGACTTGATGGTCATTCGGGGTTGATACTCAATATCATACCCCACTGATTTTGACGGCCCATTTGGCCAATCGGCCCGAGAGTTCGGGCTTATGCAATACATTACGAAGAGGATACGTGGTCACCACATAAAATAGATGACACTGAAAATATAGTTTTAATTTCCTAAAAGCACTTATTAGAGCAAGCGCTAATTTTTCTAAGTGTGGGTACCGGGTCTCAGCCTCTCCTAAAGTTCGACTAACATAGTAAACAGGAAATTGCGTACCTTGCTCTTCTCGAACTAGGACCCCACTTATCGGGACTTCTGAGACTGCTAAATATAAGTAGAGTTGCTCGTCTGCTTTCGGATTATGAAGAAGTGGTGGGCTCGAGAGGTACTATTTTAACTCTTCCAATGCATGTTGGCATTCCGGGATCCAAGCGAAATTGTTCTTCTTTTTGAGCAGTGAGAAGAACCTGTGACTTCGATCTGAAGACCTCTAGATAAATCCGCTTAAGGTGGATATCTGTCCCGTTAATCTTTGTACAACCTTAATTTTTTCCACGACTGTGATGTCTTTAATTTCTTTGATTTTATTGGGTTTGATCTCGATTCCCCGATTTGACACCATAAAGCCGAGGAACTTGCCCGATCCGACCCCGAATGCGCATTTCTCAGGATTGAGCTTCGTGTTGTATTTTCTCAATATATTGAAAGTTTCCTGAAAATGTGTTAAATGGTCTTCTACGCGCAGGGACTTACTTAACATATCGTCAATATAGACCTCCATTGATTTACCTATTTGTTCTTCGACATTTTGTTCACTAGGCGTTGGTAAGTAGCACCAGCATTTTTTGCCCAAATGGCATTACATTATAACAATAGGTGCCATATTTGGTGATGAACGAAGTCTTATCCTAATCCTCCGTGTTCATTTGAATTTGATCGTACCCGGAGTAGGCGTCGAGAAAACTAAGGATCTCGTAGTCGGTCGGGGCATCGATCATCTGATCGATATTTGGCAGAGGAAAAAATTCTTTGGGACATGATTTGTTTAAATCTTTATAATATACACACATTCCTTTTTAGGGAATACAACTACGTTTGCTAACCATTCGGGATACTTCTCGAATGGATCCTATTTTGAGAAGTTTGGTTACCTCGTCCATGATGAATGCATGTTTTACCTTGGACTGGGGCCTTCTCTTTTGTTTTACCGGTCTGAACTTCGGGTCCAGACTCAATCGATGTGTTCTGATCTCCGGTGGGATCCCTGTCATATCTAAGTGGGACCAAGCAAAAAAATTCATATTATCGATAAGAAATTTAATGATTTTTTTCCTGAGTTCGGGGGTTAACCCCGTACCCAGGTATACCTTTCGATCGGGTAGCTATTCGATCAATATAACATGTTCTAGATCCTCGACTGCTGATTTGGTGGCTTCGGAATCTTCGGGGATAATGAAGGATCGAGGGATCCAGTAGTCGTCGTCCTCTTCTGTTCCCTGCTTTTCCGACTGAGTCGAGGCTGGTTGTTGTGGTTGATATTTAGCCTACTGTTTTCCTTTGATATCCGATCCCTTTATAGATGAAAGCACCGATATTGGTACTATATCATCGACCGCGGACATTTCTTTTGTAGCATGTTGTTCCCCGTATACTGTTTCCGTTCCATCCGGCGTTGGGAATTTCAGCATTTGGTGAAGTGTTAAAGGGACTACCCTCATATTGTGAATCCAGGGCCTTCTGAGCAACGCGTTGTACCTCATATCGCCCTCGATTACATGGAACTTTTTTTCCTGAATTGTCCCAGCTACGTTTACCAATAAAACGATTTCACCTTTAGTTGTTTCACTAGCCATGTTGAAACTATTGAGGACCCGAGTTGCGGGTATGATTTGATCTTCTAGGCCGAGCTGCTCCACGACCCTCGATCGAATAATGTTGGCCGAGCTCCCTGGATCAATAAATACACGTTTAACTTGAATTTTATTCATAAGGATAGAAATTACCAGAGCATCATTGTGAGGTTGAGAGATCCCTTCTGATTCCTTGTCGTTGAATGATACGGTGCCTTATGGCACATAATCTCGAGTCCGTTTTTCCCTAGTAATTGATACTTTAGTGCATTTGAACACGAGCCCTTGTGGAATATCGACCCCACCAATGATCATATGAATCATGTGTTATGGTTCTTCCTGCTCGTTTTTCCTATTGGCGTCCCTGTCCCTGAAATGATTCTTAGCTCGATCACTCAAGAACCCTCGAAGGTGGCCTTCATGAATAAACGGGCTACCTCCTCCCTCAGTTGTCTGCAGTCTTTGATTATGTGGCCATGTGTTCCGTGATACTTGCATATTAGATTGGAGTTTCTTTGGGAATGATCGGTTTGTATGGGTCCGGTCCATCTAGTATCTTTAATTCTCTCAGTGGCTAACACAATACTTGATGCATCGATACTGAAGTTCCGATAATCGTGGTGCCTCTGTGGCATCAGCATGCTTATCGAAAATACTTTTTCTCATGAGTCCTCGAGAGCTCTGCCCTCGATCGTTCCTTCGATCATTTCGGATGAGATTGCATCCTGGGTCGCTATTTCTGCGATTTGCGTTGTATGGCTGATATCGGTCTTTGTTCGGTCGATGTTCCCTGTCGATATCCCTCTAGTTTCTACCTACGGGACTGTTTGGATAGACGAAACCGTAGAGGGTCCCTAATTGATCATCCACGACCCTGATCTTTGATTGGTACCGGTTATGTACATCGGCCCAGGTTACCGCCGGATATTCAATTAAATTTTACTTCAGTTGACGTGATGCCGCCGAACTTCGTTCGTTCAAACCTTGCGTGAAGGCTTGAACAACCCAATCATCTGTGACCGGTGGTAATTACATACGCTCCATCTGTAACCGATATACGAACTCCCTCAGCAATCGTTATCCTTTTTGTTTCACCTTTAAAAGGTCTGATTTCCTCGTCACAACTTTTATTGCCCTGGCATGTGCCTTTACGAAAGAGTCTGCGAGCATGGCGAATGATTCGATGGAATTTGGTGGTAGATTGTGATACCAGACCATTGCTCCCTTCGATAGAGTCTCTTCAAATTTTTCAGTAGAACCGATCCGATCTCATTATCTTCCAGTTCATTTCCTTTTATAGCGCATGTATAAGAGGTAACATGCTCATTGGGATCGGTGAACCTATAGTACTTAGGGATTTCCACCATGCAGAATTCTTGGGAATGGGATTTGGAGTCGCACTAGGGGTAGCGGCTTATGCACAAACTTCTTTAAGTCCATACCTTTTAAAATCGGCAGTGTCTCCGGTATTTGATCAACCCGGGAATTGTATGTCTCTACTTTCTTATCATTTTCCTGAATTTTATTCTCTCCAAATTCAAGTCGTTTAGTGAGTTCCTCGAGCATCTTCATTATGGCGGGGTCAGTCCCCGATTCGTTGGCATTCGATCTTTCTGGCACTGGCTCGGTTCTGTGGACGACTTCTGGTTTGGCCCCACTAGGCGCTCGATGCTGGTTTTGTAGTTGTGCTATAGCGGCTTGTTGAGCATGTAGCATTTCGAATATCACCTGGAGGCTGACTGTTGGTTGATTTCCCAATGCACACGCAAGTGTACGTGGTCGACAAGTAATATAGGATTTTAAGTCCAGATATCGTACCCACAGGGACTTGTGATTAACTATCAACTAAACTAAACTCAAACAAATAATTAACTAGAATTAATCTAAAAGAGTAATTTAAGAGATCAAAGAGATTAAGGAGATTACTAACTTAAAGACTAATTCAATGTAATTTGATATTCTAGAGTTATGGGTTGTTAAA
>ML323729.1:0-10395 GCA_005239505.1 Nicotiana paniculata
TCATCTACCCTAGTGCTAATACTAACCTATCTAGAGATTTGCTTGTTGAATCTCTTTACTGACCAAAGAGACTCAGTTGAAAAGCATATTTTCCGCACACTTATAGAGAGAGCCTGACCATAGAGAAGGTCAGATTCTACACCTCAGTGCAGCCTTATTTTTTAATATAGAACTATGAATATTCACCATATTTATATACATTTGGCCTGAAATATACAGAACATTTCAGCAAAGAGATAGCAATAAAACAAACAATATTTATCACATTCAACAGGTTCATTAATATGCTAATAAACATCTATATGGTCACATGTACATAAAGCAGGAGAGATAACCTTATTCATCAAGGACAACTAATTTAAGCAGGGAGAAGAAGAAGAAGATTCCAATTCAAGAAATTTCATTAAAAAAAAGATGAGTTAATACATACCTTTTAAGAGAGAGACAACAAAGAGACTTGATCAAATAAAGGTAAAGAAAATGAACAGCACGAAGGAGGAGAGATCAGCAACAACAAACAGAAAACCCAAAGAAAACCAAACAGTCCAGCAAGAATAAACCCAGAAGTCTTGAGTGTGAATGTTTGAAGGAAGAAATTCTAGAAACCCAAAATTCAGCAAAAAAAGAAGATAGCAACTGAACTAGGCCATCTACTTATGAACTTGTTTTCCAAATGAAATCAGATTTTTTCTAATAGTACTCTTCTTTTCAAAACCTTTTTAGTGGAGACAGTATTTCTGAAAAATGGGAAGGATTCTGTATCCCAGCAGCTCAAAAGTGTCCAAAAAAAAATCACATCCATCTCTAAAAAGAGGGTCTATTTATAGGATATTTGAGAATGGGATATTCTTTTGAATATTCCCTATCCAATACTGAAAAATAGTACCAAAATAGTACATAGGGCAGCTGTCAACCATATCTTTGGGACAACTGCCCCCATTCCAAAACTTTCTTCTTTAGAAAAATACCCTTTTAACCTTAAGAACCTGATTTCCTAAACTGAGTTACCTAATGTACCCCTTAGAGTCCCTGAATTTACCATTAGGTAATCAGGTTAAGTTGCTTTGAGTTATATATTAATTTGGGTTAGTTGGTCCCAATTAGTTACTTTGGTTCTATTAGTTGTTCTTAATCATGGTTAAGTTAATTAATCGAAGGTTAATTGATTAAATGCCTAGAGTTAGTTTCATACTACCTACTCATGTTTAAGTCAATTAATTAAAGTAAACCAATTAGTTTTGACTCCTTAAATTAAGTTAACTGTTTTAGTTTAATGAAGTCAAACTCATTTACCTAAAATCAGAAACTTAACTAATTATCAAGCCTAGGTTAATTGATTTGTTTTAGTTAATTAGTCCTAAATTAATTACCTTAGGCAGATTTTAGGACTTAGTTAGTTGTTCAAGAGACTATTAGACTAGGTTAACCTAGTTAAACAAGTGTATTTTTAGGAGGTTATCACTGATTAGGGAAGCCTTGAGTTTAGGATTTGAACTAAGTTAATTCATGGCCCTGCACTGGTTCAGACTAACTAGTAATAATCCTAAAAGAGCTAATAGCTCTTCTGCATGACATAATTAGGAAGGAATCCTAAATTGATATTCACTTGACACTAAACAGAATCAACAATCAAAGCAAAGCAAAGGGGGAGATAAAATTTCAGTTTAATCAGCACACAAACAATTCCAAATTTTATCTAGCTAGGTAAATTCGACCACAGTTCTAATCATAATAACATGACAACACTGTTTTAATCAAGATTAAACAGAATCGTCATTTTAGATTCTTCTTAGTCAATCTAGAGCACGATAGTAACTGTCAAACAATGAGCAAGGATGGACGAAGAAAACAAAAGGAGAGAAAGAAAAATAAAGAAATGAAATTACTGAAACAAACTAAAAGAAATGATTGACATGAGATTTGGTCTTAAAAAAGGAATAAAATCCAGAATCATTTACCACAAGAATTCCTAAATTGATTCATCAAGACTCTCATAATGAAAACACAATTAGACTTTTGTGTGGATTCAAACACACGAGACAATAACAAACACATGATTGCTAAAAGAACCTAGATTAATCAACAAAGAAACATGACTAAACAAACACGGGTAGTAATAGAACAAGAAAAACAGCCTAAGACAGGGGTGATTACACAACCCTATTCATAATTTCAGTAAAATGAGATAACAAATAATCACAAAAGAAGAAACAAACAGAAGAAGAGGAAAAAGGTGGGGAAAATACCCCTTGATGGGTTTGGCCGGGAAAAGGAAGTTGCCGGACCTTCGACGGACCCCGGTAGGGTTTGAAAATGACTCAAACCCTCGTGAATCTATTGCTCTAGTCAAGAGCAATTGACCCACGAAAGTTTGATCCATTGATTGTCTTTGAATCGCCCGGTGGGGGGAAGTTAGGGTTTCTGGATTCCTAGATCTAAGATTGGTCGATTTTGGGCGAGTTTTTAGGCAAACTGGTTGTGGGATGGGATTGAGGGGGAGGTGATGATCGTCTGGTGAGAAGTTGGGGTTGATTGGAGAAGCTCCGCCGCCGATAGGTTATTTACGGCCAGCGGAGGGGAGGCGACTAGGGTTTGCTTAGGGAGAGAGACGAGAGGGAGGGGAGGCGACTAGGGTTTTGGGGGGGGTTAGGATTCTGATGGAAATGAGGGTGGGAGGGGGGCGGGTCGTTTGGACAGTTATATATTAGAGAGGGTGAGTTCCTGGCCGTCTGATCTATTTCGATCAATGGCCAGGATTTAATTAACTAAAGTAAAGGGGGTCGTTTGGAGGGGTGCTAGGGCAGGCCGGGTAAGGGGGTTTGGGCCTGGGTTGTTTGAGTGTGTAGGGATTGGGTTTGGGCCTGGGTAGGTTGAGTGTATAGGGATTGGGCATGGGTATTTCTTGGCCTAGGTCCGATTTTGACTTCCTTGACTAATTAAACTAATTAATCTAATTAAGTTAAAATCTAATTTAATCCAAAAAATGTAGTAATTAATTTAGACCTTATTTTTCATCTATTTACAGATTAATCAAGAATAAAACGACCAATTTTATATTCCTAATTAATCTATAATTTGATAAATAAAAATGATTAATTTTAGTAATTAGTTATTAAAACTACATTACATTAAATAACCATCACTCGTATATTATTTAGTTAATTATAACTTTATAATTCTTTGATAATAGTGATGCAATTTTGAACAAATTTAAAAAAAGATGAATTATGGATATGCCAAAAAATACAAATCTTTCACTAATCACTGAAAATCAGCAAAAATTCATAAAATCAATTGATTTATTGAGATTTTTATAGGATGATATGGTGAGTGAAAATCATATGCTCACAGCTACCCCTCTTTGCTCGGAAACACGAAGAGTTTTCGGGCAAAGACAAAGTGAGCAGCAATAAACGACTTTTACCTATTCATATGTTCCATTGTGAAGCATTTTTGAAAAGTTTGACCGAACTCTGCTTCAAGGTTGCCTACATATCCTTGGCTATAAAGGAATCAGGTCAGTGTAGTTTTGGAGGTTTTGGTAGCTGGGACTACCGAGTAACTGTGGTTTCATTGCGGTTGCTGCTGTTACTGCTGTTGATCTCCTTATTACACCCAAGTACGAAACGAAGGACTAACTAAACATATCAGCTGCTAAATTATAAGATTCCTATCTAGGACTGGGTCTTGAGTCTTGATCTTTTGCTGACTCTGACTTGGATCCTGATGCTTGTTAATCGCAGATGCTGGTTTTGTCTTGTCGTTCCTCGGATCAAAGCAGGACATACTGTACGGATGACTTCAATCTCGTCCTGAATAGTCCACATCTTCCCCGTTTATGCACTTTTATATTCAATATTCTTTTTCTTTTTTTTGTTTTGTTATTTTGGATCGAAACTTCTTCTTTTGGTCGTCTCGAGTTCCAATGTTCTAGAAACGTAATCTGCATAAAATCAAAACAAACGAACGAAATTTTGCTGCCCCAGTTTTCACTAGGAAAATTTCGTGAGTTATTGTAATAAAATCTATGCTATTTTATTATTGAAAGCAATAAAAGGCCGGGACCTGTGTACTCGGAGTGAATGCAGACTAAGGGGTGGATACCCTATGCCTAAAAGGTGAAATCAACTAGGGATTGGAGACCCTATGTTGGGAAAGATCGACAGGTTATGTTGTCGTCAAGAAGAGATCACCAGGTTATGCCTGTGTCTGGGGAAGGATCAACAGGTTATGTTGTTGTCACAAAAGAGATCACTCGGTTATGCCAATGTCTGGAGAAGAAAAGATCATCAGGTCATGCTGTTGCTTGAAAAAGAGATCACTGGGTTATGCCAGTGTCTGAAGATAATCAACAGGTTATGATGTTATCAGGAAGATCACTAGGTTATGCCGGTGTCTGGAGAGGTTAAACAGGTCATGTTGTTTCCTGAAAAAGAGATCACTGGGTTATGCCAATGCCTGAAGACGATCAACAAGTTATGATGTTGTCAGGAAGATCACCAGGTTATGCCGGTGTCTGGAGAGGTCAACAGGTTATGTTGTTTCCTTGGGAAAAGAGATCATTGGGTTATGCCAGTGCCTAAAGACGATCAACAGGTTATGTTGTTGTCAGGAAGATCACCAGGTTAGGCCGGTGTCTGGAGAGGTCAACAGGTTATGTTGTTGCCTGAAAAGAGATCACTGGGGTTACGCCATTGTCTGGAGAAGAAATGATCACCGGGTTATGCTGGTGTCTGGAAAGGTCAACAGGTCATGTTGTTGCCTGAAAAAGAGATCACTGGGTTATGCCAGTGCCTGAAGACGATCAACAGGTTATGTTGTTGTCAGGAAGATCACCAGGTTATGCCGGTGTCTGGAGACGATCAACATGTTATGCTGTTGTCAGGAAGATCACCAGGTTATGCCGGTGTCTGAAGAGGTCAACATGTTATGTTGTTTCCTGAAAAAGAGATCACTGGGGTTACGCTAGTGTCTGGAGAAGAAACGATCACCGCGTTATGCTGGTGTCTGGAAAGGTCAACAGGTCATGTTGTTGCCTGAAAAAGAGATCACTGGGTTATGCCAGTGCCTGAATACGATCAATAGGTTATGCTGTTGTTAGGAAGATCACCAGGTTATGCCGGTGTCTGGAGACGATCAACAGGTTATGCTGTTGTCAGGAAGATCACCAGGTTATGCCGGTGTCTGGAGAGGTCAACAGGTTATGTTGTTTCCTGAAAAAGAGATCACTGGGGTTACGCTAGTGTCTGGAGNAAAAGAGATCACTGGGGTTACGCCAATGTCTGGAGAAGAAACGATCACCGGGTTATGCTGGTGTCTGGAAAGGTCAACAGGTCATGTTGTTGCCTGAAAAAGAGATCACTGGGTTATGCCAGTGTCTGAAGACGATCGACAGGTTATGCTGTTGTCAGGAAGATCACCAGGTTATGCCGGTGTCTGGAGAGGTCAACAGGTTATGCTGTTGTCAGGAAGATCACCAGGTTATGCCGGTGTCTGGAGACGATCAACAGATTATGCTGTTTCAGGAAGATCACCAGGTTATGCCGGTGTCTGCTTGGGTGCGGGACCCTATATGTTGGTATCAACTGAGGACTGGGATATCCTTGGTTGGAAAATGTTTGGCTAGGGGTTGAGGATCATATACTACTTCGGGGTTGCATAACATTCGACTTCATTTCCCCTTTTTTTTATATATATGCGGGAAAGATTTTTTGAAGGAAACTTCCTTTTCTTTGAGCACATGCTGTAGAGCTCCTTCCAGCCCTTGCGCAATTCCTTTTGATTGCACCTGTTTTGTACATGTTTGCTTTTGCACCTGTTTTCTATTTTCAAACAAAGAACGATTTGTTAGTTTGAAACGGTGGTTGGTTTTGCGGACTTGATTTTCAACTGCTTGATCTCAGTTTTTTTGATGGAGATCTCAACCACTTCCTTGATTATTTGCTTGCTGGGGATTGGGTTTCATCTCTAATCCCGAGGACCTTGGCTTCCTATATTTTACCATGGCGATCGGTCACGGGGGACCCAACATTTTATTTTCTTTTTGCCTTTGTAGGCTTTTCACTTGCTTTTCTTTTGGATTTCTAGAGTATCAAGGGAGAGTTTTGGCCCCTCAAATCCTGCTGCGACAGTTAGTCGTGTGGGACTTAACCTTTCCAACTTTATTTTGCCTTTATTGGCTTTTCACTTCTGACTTTCTTCCAATTGTAACTTTAAACCACCGGGAATACTTCATCTTTTCAAACCTTGCCAAGATGGTTAGCCATGCAGGGTTCAACCTTTCAACTTCATTTGCCTTTATAGGCACTTTAATTTGACTTTCTTCTTTCAAGGTTTTGAGTTTGAATCATCGGCCATTGTGGCCAGTCGGGATCGACTCGATGCCCCTGATGAGGCTGGGTGCCCTTTGCATATTGACCCACGTCAAATGAGAGCCCTGTAAATCAGTCTTGCCATATTTTCTTTGCCTTAGTTTCGGGACAGGGTTATACCGAAAGGGATTCAAAAGAAGAATAAACGATAGAATGGACAACGAATTTAAACAAGAGGTGTCCCTTTCGGGGAAAGAAAAGAAAGACTTATCTGGAGTGCATGCGGGCTTCAATGAACATGACTTGCCCTTTGGACTAGATGCCTGATCCGTGTAAACCGTCCGACTCTCAGAAATTCATCACAACTATTACCTCGAGATTGAGAAACCTTGCCCCGGATTGTGTCAATGTCAGTGACCCATTATCCTTTTCGATCAGTGGCGCCCTTTGCGGGTTTTCACCAACTAACCTCTCTCATTTATCTTCTTACCATCGCCTTGTAGTTCTCTTTGCGAGTTTTCACTAACAAGACTCTCTCATTTTCAATTTCTCTACTCACCGTCGCCTTATAGTGCCCGTGTGGGTTTTCACCGATAAGACTCTCTCATTTTAATTTCTCTCATTGCTTGTATCTGCTTCGAACAATTGTATCCTCCAATTTTGGACATCTTTGCCGATTGATCGGAAGGACTTGAACAGGGTTTTTTGGTGAAAAGAATTTGTATTGAATTACAACTTTGGAACCTTTTATGCGAAAACGTCGCTGAACATAACATTTGCCCCAACTTAAACTCTTGGGGAAATGTGGAGTTTTATTTTGGTATGACTGAACCCCAGGGAGAGGTTGCCTACGTATCCTTTCGGAATCAAGTCGAACGTAGTTCAGGAAACTTTTGTTGTTGTTTTTGTTTCTAATTGATTTTTTTTTCAATAAGAACTTCGGGTTCCAAAGAGGGTAATCAAAGAAGAGTAATCGGCTCAAAGGGTTTGCAAAAAGGGTTAATGTTTTTTAGGTAGCAAGAATGAAAGCCTTCTTCATCCCAACCGGGGAACATTTGCAAATATATAGAGGATCAAACATAGTACCTTTTGACGACATCTGCATTTACAGCCGTTTCGGGGTCATTCCTTTGATGTCCCCCAGGTATAATGCTCCTTTTGGTAGCATTTTCCTTATGATGTATGGACCTTTCCAGTTTGGGGCGAATTTTCCTTCGCTTCTTCGTGGTGTGGGAGGATACGTCTTAAAACGAGTTTCCCTACCTCGAAGTTCCTAGGTCGCACTTTCTTGTTGTAAGCGCCGGCCATTCTTTGCTGGTATAATTGTCCGTGGCACACTGCGGCCATTCTTTTCTCATCAATCAACGTTAATTGCTCCAGTCGGGTCTTGACCTACTCATTATCTTCAATTTCTGCTTCAACAATAAACCGAAGGGAAGGAATTTCGACTTCAGCGGGTATTACGGCTTTAGTTCCATAAATTAATAGGTAAGGGGTAGCTCCCACCGATGTACGCACGGTCGTGCGATATCCCATCAATGCAAAAGGCAACTTTTCATGCCATTGTCTGGATGTTTGAATCATTTTCCTGAGAATTTTCTTGATGTTTTTGTTTGCTGCTTCAACGACGTCATTTGCTTTGGGCCGGTAAGGGGTCGAGTTGCGGTGTGTTATCTGGAACTGCTCACATACCTCCCTCATCAAGTTACTGTTTAGATTCGCGGCGTTGTTGGTAATGATAGTTTTTGGGATACCAAAACGACAAATGATATTAGTGTTCACGAAATCCACCACCACCTTCTTAGTGACAACTTTGAACGTGACTGCCTCGACTCATTTCGTGAAATAGTCGTTAGCGACCAAAATGAATCTGTGCCCGTTTGAGGCCCTTGGCTCGATTGGCCCAATGACATCCATTCCCCAAGCAACAAATGGCCAGGGTGCCGACATAGGATGCAGTTCTGAAGGTGGCGTGTGGATCAGGTCGCCATGTATTTGACACTTATGGCACTTCCGGATGAAACTGAAACAATCTTTCTCCATGGCCATCCAATAATATCCATCCCGCAAGATTTTCTTTGCGAGGACGTACCCATTCATGTGGGGGCATACTCCTGAATGGACCTCGTCCATGATCCTTTCGGCTTCTTTGGCGTCTACACATCTTAACAGATTTAGATCGGGAGTCCTTTTATATAGTACTTCCCCACTTAGGAAGAAACTGCCGGTGAGCCTTCGGATGGTTCTCTTTTGGTCTCCGTTGGCCTGCTCAGGATATTCTCTTGTCTTCAAAAATATTTTAATATCATGACACCATGGTTGGACATCGGGTTCTACTTCGACCGTGTTGCAATAACCATGTCTTTCCTTGATTTGGATCTCCAATGGGTCTATGCGAACATTACCCGAATAGGGCAACATTGCAGCTAGGGTGGCCAGCTCATCAGCTAACTCATTGTGGCACCGAGTAATATATATGAACTCGACGGCTTTGAATCACTTACTAAGATTCTCCACATGCTGTCTGTAGGGAAGGAGTTTAACATCTCGAGTTTCCCACTCTCCCTGAGCCTGCTTAATGATCAAATCGGAGTCCCCCATGATTAAAAACTCTTCTGCATCCATGTCAATGGCCATGTTCATGCCCATTATACAAGCTTCATATTCAACAGTATTGTTTGTGCAGAAGAAATGGAGGCGGGCCGTGGCAGGGTAGTGTTGTCCTGTGGGTGAAATCAAGATTGCCCCTATCCCGATACCTTTCGCATTGGCTGCCCCGTTGAAGAACATTTTCCAAGTGTCAGCGCCTTCCGAGATTACTTCGACGGAATTGATTTCTTCATCCGGAAAATAAGTGCTCAAGGGCTGGTATTCATCATCGACCGGATTTTCAGCTAGATGATCGGCCAATGCTTGAGCTTTCATAGTTGTGCGAGTGATATAGACAATATCGAATTCTGTGATCAAGATTTTCCATTTTGCTAATCTCCCGGTGGGCATTGGCTTTTGGAATATGTACTTCAAAGGATCCAGCCTCGTGATGAGGTAGGTGGTACAAGCTAGCAGATAATGTCTGAGCTTCTGAGCAACTCAAGTTAGAGCGCAGCAAGTCCTTTCTAACTAAGAATACTTGGCCTCGTAGTTTGTGAACTTCTTACTTAAGTAATAAATGGCCTGTTATTTCTTCTCGGTTGCATCGTGTTGCCCGAGAACACACCCAAAAGAATTTTCTAGCACCGTCAGGTATAGGAACAAAGGTCTCCTTGGTTCTAGTGGGACTAACACTGGAGGATTTGACAGATATTCTTTGATATTGTCAAAAACGACCTGGCATTCGTCTGTCCATTTGATGGCTGCATCTTTTTTCAATAGCTTGAATATAGGATCGCATGTGGAGGTCAACTGAGCGATGAACCTGCTGATGGAATTCAACCTACCCAGCAGACTCATGACTTCCTTCTTGGTTCTTGGGGGTGGGAGATCCTTGATAGATTTTATCTTTTTTGGGTCCAGCTCGATGCCCCGTCGACTGACTATAAATCCCAGTAACTTTCCGGATGGAACTCCGAAAGCGCATTTGGCTGGGTTTAATTTCAAACTATATATGCGCAGGCATTCGAAGAATTTCCTCAAATGCTGCACATGGTCATTTTGGGTTCTGTACTTAATGATCACATCATCCACGTACACCTCAATCTCCTGATGCATCATGTCATGAAATATGGCGGTCATGGACCTCATATAAGCCGCCCCCACGTTCTTTAAACCAAATGGCATGACCCGGTAACAGTACGTTCCTCAGGGTATAGTGAAGGTTGTCTTTTCCTGCATCCTCTTCATCCATCAATATCTGGTGATATCTGGCATAGCAATCGACAAAAGACTGTACCTCATGTCTGGCACAATTGTCCACTAAGATGTGTATGTTCGGCAGTGGAAAATTATCTTTGGGACTGGCTTTATTCAGATCCCGGTAGTCGACACATACTCGGACCTTTCCCTCTTTTTTAGGCACCGGAATCACATTGGCTAGCCAGGTGGTGTATTGGACCACTCGGATTACTCCAGCCTTTAGTTGTTTAGC
>MDKI01080718.1:0-42830 GCA_005239505.1 Nicotiana paniculata
TGTTAGTAATTGTTAGTTATTATTATAGTCAATAGAATTAGTAAAACATCACCAATTTATATTCAAAAAGTCTTGAGAGAATTGATTGAGGGAAAGTTGTGTATTCTAAAGCCTTGATTGATACGTAAATTCCCTATGGGATCGACTCTGGGCATAATACCCCGGATTATATTTACAACTCCCGCTTAGTCTTTTATAAGACATAGTTGAGCGTGATCAACATCTCCAGATTAAGGTTGCGGATTACATCTCTCGATCCAAAGTAGAAGGAACACAAAGAAGAAAAACCGTCAAAATCCAAGTGCTACTACACAAGATCTTTGAAAAGATGCCTAGAAGACAAACCCAGAAAATCAATGGAATATAATTATCTAAATCCCTGCTAATCCCACCATAATCCTACATTACGTACCAAAAATTCCTGAAAAAATCATCTACACGTGCCAAGACAAATTTTCACATCCTTCCATACTATTCGGGCCCCACTTTCACGTGCTTCAACAATCGGTATAGGATCATGCTTTCAACAAAAAAGATGGTTCTTACTCAAAAGGCGATTGATTTACTCGAAATGCATTTTGTCCAAGGTGCATACAGTCCAGGACCATTTGTATGTCAAGAACTACTCAAATTTCCTGATACTAGCCTCATAACAAAGCAGATCCAACAGTTCTTGGGTGTAGTAAGTTATATAAGAGATTTCATCCCAAATATCTCTACATACATTTCTCCGCTGACGAAGATGCTCAAGAAAAATGTTCTACCATGGGGAAAGGAACAAGACGAAGTAGTCAGGGAAATAAAGGAGTTATGTAATGATGTCAAGTCCCTTTAATCCGTTTATAAGGTAAGAAGCTATTGCAAACGGATGCCAGCAATTAATACTGGAGTGCTGTTCCAATTGAAGAAAAAGATGGCTAGAGGAAGATATGCATATGTGCTATCGAAAAATTCAAAGATGCCGAGAAACACTGTTACTCCACTTTCAAGGAATTTCTTGCAGTGAAGAACTGAATCAAGAAATTTAATTTTTCCTAATTCATACAGTATTTTTTTTATAGAAATGGATATGCAAGCCTCCCCAAAGACGATCCAGATAAATGCAAAATTATTCTCAATCCCTAGATTCTTAGATGGGCCTAATGGTTCTCTCCACTCAAGTTTCAAGTCAAGCACTTGAAAGGAGAGGATAACATTCTCATATATTTTATGTCTCGACCAGAAGAATTCTCAAAAAGATTTTCCCCAACGAAGATTAATTTAAAACAGAAGCTAATCACCCATATCTTCATGTTTTCAAACGTACTAGGAACGAGTTCGTTGAATCCAACGACCATCCGCTAGAGTTGTTCAATCTCATGGATCCTTTTGATCCATCAATTATAATGGAAAGAAGAACTTATTATGAGCTCCAAGATTTACAGAAACATGGAGAATCTATTCTCAAGCCTTATGGGGTCAATCTAGAATATCATTCTGCCACATATTCATAGCACAAGCCAAGGATTTTTCACAAGAACTATTATGGTTTTTTTGGTACCTATGCCATCAATATTATACTTTCAAGGAATTCAATGCAGCATTTTCAAGTATTTTGACAACATTGAACATGCTCTTAAAATATTTCTAGTATGGTTCAACCTCGAATATATTGGATAAATACTTTTATGCTTCCTACAGAGCAAAGGTACTCATGTTCCATAGGCCAGTGAAGATTATTATTAATTAGAAAGTCCATGCACGAGAAGAAGTATCATTTTGGTGAAAATTTCCTGTATCCATTTTATCCATGGAAGAAGAATAAAGTGAAGCACAAAGAATTATCTTCCAGGAAAATAGGTGCATACCGAGAGATGTATGGCCAATAGATTGGACAAGCTGGAACTATACCAGCACTCATCCTCACTAGGAAAGTCTGAGAAGCAGCAACGGAAAGTCAAACCCCATAAGAAGTTATCCACGAGAATATCACACAAGACATCTCCTGATTAAGGTTGTAGATTAGATCTCTCGATCCAAAGGCGAAGGAACACAACGAAGAAGGACCATCAAAATCCAGGCGTTACTACACAAGATCTTTGAAAAGATGAATAGAAGAAAAACCCAAAAAATCAATGGTAGATAAATATCTAAATCCGTGTTAATCCCGCTATAATGGCACATTACCCAAAAAACCCTACAAAATTATCTACCCCATGCCAAGACAAATTTCCACATCTTTCCATACTATCTGGGCCCCACTTTCACATGCCTCCACATGCTTCGTCATATGGAGTACCCCCCTCTCACATGTTTTCACATGCTCCCACGTACTTAAACATTCTATACCATGTATATTTCACCGCTTTCACATGTTTTCATGAGATTTTTTAGTTGCTTTGCATAAGGTCCTTCGCATGTAAAAAGGGACCCACTTGTAGATAGGTTTTTCATGTAAGATAGGTTTATTTTGTAATATAAGTTTGTCTTGTACTAACCTGCTAGTCCTATATAAAGAAGGTCATGTAGTAGCTGTAAGATCATCTTATAATCTTTGTAAACCTTTGTGATATATTACATATGAGTTCCTTCTAAATTTCCCTCTTTCTCTTTCTTTCAAATGGATGGAATGGGCGGTCAATGTATGAAAAATGGAGCAAGAATACTCTAAGAAAGTTAGCTTATTGTAGTACGAAAGTTTTCTGAGTTATAACAACTAATGTTTGTTATAGTACAAAAGTTTTCTGAGTTGTGTAGCTTGGCAGGCTGTCCCTTATGGGTTGTTAAAGCCAACCCTTTTGTAGGAAACCTTTCGCGACTATAGGCAAATTAACTGTTAGTGTAGCTTGGCAAGCCGTCCCTTATGGGTTGTTGAAGCCAACCCCTTTGTAGGAAACCTTTCGCGACTATAAGCAAATTAACTGTTAGTGTGGCTTGGCAAGCCGTCTCTTATGGGTTGTTGAAGCCAGCCCTTTTGTAAGGAAACATTCGTATCTATGATTTAGTCTGCTTATTCAGGGACGTTTCAATTAATAATCGTCACTAGCCAATTGAAATCCTTGAAGACGTTGCATTTGACTTCCATGAAAATATAATACTGATGGCATAAGTACCAGAAAAACCATAATAAATCTTATGGAAAATCCTTGGCTTCTGCTACGAATATGTGGCATAATGGATATTCTAGATTGACCCCATAGGGATTGAGAATGGATCCTCCATGTTGCCGAAAAACCTTGGGTTCATAATAAGTTCTTCTTTCCATTATGATTGATGGATCAAGAAGATCCATGAGATTGAACAACTCAGGTGGATGATATGTTGGCTTCACTGAACTCGTTATTGGTACATTTGAAAACATGAAGATGCGGGTGATTAACTTTTGTTTTGACTTCATCTTTGCTGGGGAAAATCTGCGAGAATGTTATCCTCTCCTTTCACGTGCTTGACTTGAAACTTGTGTGGAGAGAACCATTGGGCCCATTTGAGAATCTAGGGATTGGGAATAATTTTTGCATTTATCTAGATCATCTTTGGGAAGACCTTCATATCCATTTTTATCAAAATTCTGTATGAATTATTTAAAATTTGAATTTCTTGATTCCGTTATTTACTGCAAGAATTTCCTTGAAAGTGGAGTGGTAATGTTGCCCGACGCATTTGAACTTTCCGCTAGCATATCCGCATATTTTCCTCTGGCCATCTTTTTCTTCAACTAGAATAGAGCTCCAGTATTCATTGTGTCATCAATTTGCGGTATCTTCTTACCTTATCTAGGGATGTAAATGGACTTGACATCTTTATGTATCTCCTTTATTTCCCTGGCTGCTTCATCTTGTTCCTTTCCCTATGATGGAGTATTTTTCTTGAGCATCTTCGTGAGAAGAGAAATGTTTTTAGAGATAGTTGGGGATGAAATCTCCTACATAATTTACTAAATCCTATAACTGTTGCATCTTCTTTGTTGTGGGGAAAGTATCAGGAAATTTGAGTAGTTCCTGACATATATGTGTTCCTAGACTGTATTCACCTTGAAAAAAATGCATTCCGAAAAAATCAATCTGAGAAAGAACCATATTTTTTGCTGAAAGCATGATCACATACTGTATTACCAATGCCTCAAACTGATGAAGCAAGTCGACATGTCCCTCCAATGTATCACTAAATAACAGGATGTTATCAACGTAAACTAAAGATGTAAGGAGGATGGGCTGGAATATTTTTATTATGGCTTTTTGGAATAGGGAGGGTGCATTTTTTAATTTGTAGGCCATGACTTTCCATTGGACGTAATGATCGGGGATGCAAAATCTTGTTTTGGATTTTTCTTTGGGGTTGATACCCAATTGCCAAAATCAAAATTTAAGCTCAAACTTGGAAAAATATTTCGCCTTGGCTAAGTGGGAGAAAAGAGAGAGTTTATTTTGGATAGGGAATTTATCATATTGGAGGAAATGGTTAAGTGGCTGGTACTTAATAACAAACCTGAGTTTTCCTCTTGTTTGTTCAGCTCCTTTCTTGGCAAAAAATGATTTGCATGCCCATTATGAATCTGATGGCTCTATTAGATAAAATTCCAAGAGTTCTTTGCTTTCTTTCTTTGCAAGCTGAAGATGGTATGGATTTAATCCAAACCACATTTAAAGAACTTTAAAACCTTCAAGGTGCCAACTATCAATTTTAAGCGCTGAAAAGCTCCCGGGTCGTCCAAATTCCGATCTGAACATACGTCCAAGTCCAAAATCACCATACAAATCTATTGGGACCATCAAATCTCGGTTCTGAGGTAGTTTACTCAAAATATTGACCAAAGTCAAACTTAGCCATTTTAGCCAACCTTAAGGAACCAAGTATTACGATTTCAACTCAAACACTTCTAAATCCCGAACTAACCATCCCCACAAGTCATAAAGTAGTTAAAACACATACATAAAGTCTTATTTGGGAGAATGGGAACTTAGAAAGCAAAGCAACCGGCCGGATCGTTACACTTTATACAAAAATTTATAAAGAGAATTCGCGGGCTCCTACGAGTACCCGATGTTTATTTTATTTATCTAATGGGATTTATGATTTAATAATTTAAATGAGTAATTACGTCAATAGTTCACCGTTAGCTTGCATGATGGCGACATTGGGCGCCATCACGATCTTTAGGGGATTTTGAGTAATGACATATAGACATAGCAAATTTCTCAAAAGAATTATAGTTTTTTGAGATGCTTTATGTGTTTACTTTCAATTTAAATATTCCTTAAAAATCAATTCCACGCCTTTATTTTGTTCAACTTTTGACTATGTATTCTTTCTGCACGGGAAAGAGATATAGTACCTATAATTTTTAAGAATCTATTCAATTTTTACCAGAGAAGTTGGAATGATTCAATTTGAACTACATGTCTCGTTTCTACATTCTTTTCTATTTACGTTTTAAATTTTTTATTTTGTTTTATTATTATTTAGTAATTGGTACCCGTATTAGGACACGATGAATGTGATGACCCAAAAAGTCATCTCTTATTTTATAAGTCAAAACTGTGATCCGAGGCCTTGAAAACTTCCTTTTATCTCACCTCGTTTTTGCGTGCACAGTCCAGGCGTATATCCAGAAAGCTTTTATAAGAAAAACTGAGAAAAATTCTAATTTTGCCTTTAAAATTGAATTTAAGTTGACTTCGGTCAACATTTTGGGTAAACAGACCGAGACCCGTGATTTGACGGTCCCAGAGGTGTCTGTAGGGAAATATAGGACTTGGGCGTATGCCCGAAATTAAATTGCGAGATCCCAAGCCCGAGAAATGAATTTTCTGATAGCTCGGGTAAGTTTCGGATAGGTGTAAGAGTGGTTTGGACTTAGAAATATCTGGTGAGAATGTTGTTTGCTGGTGTCTGGTGTTTTACTCTATGCGAACGCGTGGTAACTTATGCGAACGCAAAGGACAAATGGGGAAAGGGGCTTGGGTACTCTATGTGAACGCACTGGCCACGACGCGAACGTGGAGCTCTGGGTAGGTTTCTCTACGCGAACGCGTCTAGGCCCTCGCGAACGCACTATATTAAGGGAGCTGGGGATGGGGGAGCTGGAACCCAATGCGAACGTGGCCAGAGGAATGCGAAGGCCAGGGAGGGGTGAGCCTACGCGAGCACATAGGAAGTGTCTCGAACGCGAAGGCCAATATGGCCAAGGCTACGCGAACGCTACATACCTTATGCGAACGCGTAGAAGGTCTGTCCAGCCCCCTTAAAACAGTAGTAAAACGGAATTTTAGACCTAACTTCATATTTTCAAAACCAAGGAAGCTTAGGGGCGATTTTTGAAGAGGGATTTCACCACCAAGTTCAAGGTTTGTGTTCTTAAACACGTTTTCTTCATTTTCCATTAACACCCATTAGATTTCTAGGCCTAAATATTGTTCTTTAAGGGGTAGAAATTAGGGATTTTAGGAGAATTAAGGATTTTACAAATTTGGGAATTTAGGCCTCGATTTGGGGTCGGATTCCGAAACTAATTACATATTCGGGCTCGTGGGTGATTTTTGACTTTTTTGAAAAGAATGATAGAAAACTCATAATTAAGCATTGGGGTTGAATTATTTTTTTATTGATATTATTAAGCTGATTATGTCTAGATACAATTGAATTGGAGGCAAATTCTAAGGGAAAGCGGTAATTGACGCTTGAGTTTGGTCCTGGAACTCGAGGTAAGTGTTTGTCTTAACCTTAGCTTGAGGGAATATGTATTGTGTCTTATTTGCTACGTGTTAGTATAATGTGCAATGTATAGGTGTGGTGACGACTATCTATTCGTTGGTGTCAAGCATGTCGTGAGTCGAATATTGTGATTTATGTGATTTTTTTTATTAAGCATTACTTGAGTTTAATTTGACAATCATCTATGTTGGTGGTGTTTCTTTGGTATTGATCAACTTGATTAAATGCCATTACGAAATTCATAATACTAAACCCAGAATTTGGTGTCACAACTTCATGGACTGTCTATGAATACTACATATAAGAGTCTGAAAAAAATAAATACATATATCTCAGAGTAAGGAAGAACATAATGGAAATAAAGTAGGAGGGGATACACAGGCCTGCAGACGCCTCCAGGACTACCTCGGAATCTCAAATGGACTGACGGCAGCCTCCTCCGTAGGGTCCTGTACTGGGATCCGCACAAAAGTGCAAAGTGTAGCATTAGTACAACTGACCCCATGTACTGAGTAAGTGTCGAGCCTAACCTTGGCGAAGTAGTGACGAGGCTAGGACATGGCAACCAACTAAACTTGTGCATTTTAATCATACGCGGAGAAAATAATAACAACAAGAAAGCAGCTAAATATAAAGAAAGGGGAACATACTGAGGGGAGGAAAAATGAAGTACTCGAAATAACGAAGTAAAGCAACAAATTAGATATTAATTTAAACAACAGAAGTAACAGCACAAAAAAAAAAATGCATGGCATTACCTTCGTACTTTTACTCTCATCCTCACCAAATAATAAATATAATGCACGACATCACCCTTCATTATTTTACTCTCATCCTCACAATAATCAATAGAAACGGCACGACATCACCCTTCGTGCTTTTAATAATATGATGTGGCACGGCATCACCCTTCGTGCTTTTACCCTCTCTCACAATATCATACACGACATCACCCTTCGTGCTTTTAATAATATGATGTGGCACGGCATCACCCTTCGTGCTTTTACCCTCTCTCACAATATCATACACGACATCACCCTTCGTGCTTTACACTCTTCTTCACCCAAACAAATAAATAATAACAATCCGACAAGCAAATCAACAGTACAAACAACAATAATAAAGCCACAACGTCCCGGCAAGGGAGTCAACAGTAGAATTAATATCATCCCGGCAAGGGAAACAACTATAACCAATCTCACCTAGTTACTCAATTTCACGTAGTAATTCTCAACTTTAACCAATACTCAACATTGATCAATACCAAAGAAACACCACCGACATAGATAATTGTCAAATTAAACTCAAGAAATGCTTAATAAAAAAATCACATAAACATATAGATACTCGTCAATTAATATTCGATTCACGTCATGCTTGACACCAACGCATAGATACTCGTCACCACACCTATACATTGTACATCATACTAACACATAGTAAATAAGACACAATACCTATTTCCTCAAGCTAAGGTTAAGCCAAACACTTACCTCGAATTCCACGACCAAACTTAAGCCTCAATTGCCGCTTTCCCTTAACATTCGCCTTCAATTCAATTGTATCTAGACATAATCAACTTAATAATATAAATAAATGCTAAATAATTTAACCCCAATGCTTAATTATGAGTTTTCTATCATTCTTCCCAAAAAGTCAAAAATCACCCTCGGGCCCGCTTGGTCAAAACACGAGGATCGGACCAAAACCCGATCACCCATTCACCCACGATACGAATATGTAATTAGTTTCGGAATCTGACCCGAAATCGAGTTCTAAATTCATAAATTTATAAAATCCCTAATTCTCCTAAAATCCCTAATTTCTACCCTTCAAGAACAAGATTTAGGCCTAGAAATCAAATGGAGGTTAATGGAAAATGAAGGAAACGAGTTTAAGAACACAAACCTAGAACTTGGTGGTGAAATCCCTCTTCAAAAATCGCCCCTAAACTTACTTGGTTTTGAAAATCTGAAGTTATGGCTAAAATCCCGTTTTTCTACTGTTTTAAGGGGGGTGGACAGACGTTCTACTCATTCGCGTGAGGTCTGTCACATTCGAGTAGCCTTGGCCATATTGGCCTTCGCATTCGCTACACTGCCTATGCGTTCGTGTAGGCTCACCCCTCATTGGCCTTCGCGTTCGCGTGCCTCTGGCTGCGTTCGCATAGGGTTCCAGCTCTCCCATCCCCAGCTCCCTTAAAATAGTGTGTTCGCGAGGTCCTAGACGCGTTCCTGTAGAGCAACCTACCCAGGGTTCCGCTTTCGCGTCGTGGCCAATGCGTTCGCATAGAGTACCCAGGACACTTTCCCCATTTGTCCTTCACGTTCACGTGAGTTACCATGCGTTCACATAGAGTAAAACACCAGACACCAGTAAACAACATTCTCACCAGATTTTTCTAAGTCCAAACCACTCTGACACCTATCTGAAACTTACCCGATCCCTTGGGGCTCCAAACCAAACATGTACACAACCTTAAAAATATCGCACGGACTTACTCGTGCGATCAAATCGCCAACATAACATCTTAAACAATGGATTTAGCTTAAAAATCGAAGGAAAATCTCAAGAACATTCAAACTTTCAAATTTCACAACTACAGGTCCAAATCACGTCAAATGACCTCTGTTTCTTACCAAATTGCACAGGCATCACTCAAATACCATATTAAACTTGTACCGGGCTCCTTAACCAAAATACAATCCCGATACCATCAATTTCAAATATAAACAAATTTTCAACAACTCTTATGATTTCAGTAAAATAATTTCTTTCAAAAATTCATTTCTCAGTCTTGGGACCTCAAAATTTAATTTCAGGCACACACCCAAGTCCCATATTTTCCTACGGACGCCTCTGGGACCGTCAAATCACGGGTTCGGGTCCGTTTATCCAAAATGTTGACCAAAAGTCAACTTAAATTCAATTTTAAAGGAAAAATTAGCATTTTCTCAGTTTTTCATATAAAAGATTTCTAGATATACGCCTGGACTGTGCACGCAAAATGAAGTGAGATAAAAGGAGGTTTTCAAGGCCTGGGAACACAGTTTTGACATATAAAATGAGAGATGACTTTTTGGGTCATCGTATTCTCCATCTCTAAAACAAACGTTCGTCCTCGAATGGACATAGCAAAGTACCTGAATCGGGGAAAAGATGGGGATACCAATTTCACATATCGGACTCGGATTCCCAGGTAGCTGCCTCGGCAGACTAACCTCTCCACTGAACACGAACCGAAGGGCAACTCTTCAATCTCAACTGACAAACCTGCCGGTCTAATATGGCTACCGGCTCCTCCTCATAGGTCAAATCCTTATCCAACTGGACACTGTTGAAGTCTAACACATGGGATAGATCACCGTGATACTTCCGAAGCATAGACACATGAAACACTGGATTCACAGCTGATAAATTTGGTGGCAACGCAAGTCTGTAAGCCACCTCTCCTACTCTATCAAGGATCTCAAAAGGACCGATGTACCTACGGCTTAGCTTGCCCTTCTTCCCAAATCGCATCACGCCCTTCATGGGCGACACCCGAAGAAAACCCCGCTCTCCGACCGTGAATGTCACATCACGAACTCTGTGGTCGACATAACTCTTCTGCCTGGACTGAGCGGTAAAAAGTCTATCCTGAATGATCTTAACCTTATCCAAGGAATCCTGCACTAAGTATGTACCCAACAACCGAGCCTCTCCCGGCTCAAACCACCCAACCGGCGACCGACACCGCCTACCATACAATGCGTCATAGGGAGCCATATGAATGCTCGACTGGTAGCTGTTGTTATAGGCAAACTCAGCTAGTGGAAAGAACTGATCCCAAGAACCTCCAAAGTCAATGACACAGATCCTCCAAAATCTGAATAGTACGCTCGGATTGTCCGTCCATCTGAGGATGAAATGTTGTGCTCAACTCAACCCACATGCCCAACTCACGCTGAAATGCCCTCCAGAAAAGCGAGGTATACTAAGTACCTCGGTGAGAAATAATAGACACGGGCACACCATGAAGACAAAAAATCTCCCTAATGTTGATCTCTGTCAATCTCTCCGAAGAATATGAAACTACCACAGGGTTGAAATGTGCTGACTTGGTCAACCTATCCACAATAATCCATACTGCATCAAACTTCCTCTGAGGCCGTGGGAGAGAAAACAACAAAATCCATGGTGATACGCTCCCACTTCCACTCAGGAATCTCAATCTGCTGAAACAATCCACTAGGCCTCTAATGCTCGTACTTAACCTGCTGACAATTCAAACACCGAGCTACATATGACACAATATCCTTCTTCATCCTCCTCCACCAATAGTGCTGCCGCAAATCCTAATACATCTTTGCGGCGCCTGGATGAATGGAGTACCGGGAACTATGGCCCTCCTCTAAAATCAACTCACAAAGTCCATCGGGTACACAAATACAACCCTGCATCCGTAAAACCCCATCATCACCAACTGTAACCTACTTGGCACCACCGTGCAACACCGTGTCCCTAAGGACACACAAATGAGGATCATCATACTTCCAATCACGAAAATGATCAAATAATGAAGAGCGAGAAACTGTATAAGCTAGAACACGACCGGGCTTGGAAACATCCAATGTCATTAACCGATTGGCTAAATCCTGAACATCCAAAGCAAGCGATCTCTACCCGACCGAAATATAAGAAAGGCTACCCATACTGGCTGACTTCCTACTGAAAGCATCGGCCACCACATTGGCCTTCCCCGGATGATATAAGATGGTGATGTCACAGTCTTTCAACAACCCCAACCATCTCATCTGCCTTAAATTCAGCTCTTTGTACTTGAACAAATATTGCAAACTCTTATGATCCGTGAACACCTCACATGACACGCCATAAAGATAATGCCTCCAAATCTTTAGCGTGTGGACAATGGCTGCTAACTCTAAGTCATGAACTGGATAATTCTTCTCGTGGATCTTAAACTGACGCGAAGCATATGCAATGACCTTGCCATCCTTCATCAACACTGCACCAAGTCCAACCCGAGATGCATCACAATACACAGTATATGGCCCTGAACCTGTGGGCAAAACCAACACTGGTGCCGTAGTCAAAGCTTTCTTGAGCTTCTGGAAGCTCACCTCACACTCCTATGACCACCTGAGCTGGGCACCCTTCTCAGTCAACCTGGTCATCGAGGCTGCAATAGACAAAAACCCCTCCACAAACCGACGGTAATAGGTCGCCAAACCCAAGAAACTCCAGGTCTCTACAGCTAATATGGGTCTAGACCAATCCTTGACCGCTGAAATCTTCTTATGATCCACCTGAATACCCTCCGCTGATACAACATGACCCAGGAATGCAACTGAACTCAACCAAAAGTCACATTTCAAAAAACTTAGCATATAACTAACTGTAATTTAGAGTCTGGAGAACGACTCGAAGGTGCTTCTCATGCTCATCCCAGCTTCGAGAATAAATCAGAATATCATCAATGAAGACAATCACGAAGGAATCCAAATAAGGCCTAAACACTCGGTTCATCAAGTCCATGACAGCTGCTGGGGCATTTGTCAACACGAATGATATCACTAAGAACTCATAATGCCCGTACCGAGTGTGAAAAGCTATCTTAGGGAGATCCCCTAATCCTCAACTGATTGTAGCTAGATCTCAAATCAATATTCGAAAATACCTTGGAACCCTGAAGCTGATCAAACAAATCATCAATCCTCGGCAACAAATGCTTATTCTTGATGATAACCTTGTTCAACTGCTAATAATCTATGCATATCATCATCGACCCATCCTTCGTCTTAACAAACAGCATCGGTGAACCCCAAGGCGAGACACTAGGCCTAATAAAGCCTTTATCAAGCAAGTCCTACAACTGTTCTTTCAACTCCTTCAAATATGGCGGGGCTATACGATATGGCAGAATAGAAATGGGTTGAGTGTCAGGAGACAAATCAATGCAAAAAAAATATCCCTGTCGGGTGGGATACCCGGCAGGTCTGCAGGAAACACCTCTAGAAACTCACAGACAATGGGCACAGACTTCATAGAAGGAACCTCAGCACTAGAATCACGAAAATAGGCCAAATAGGCCAAACACCTCTTCTCGACCATACGCCGAGCCTTCACATATGAGATAACCCTGCTGGAAGAATGATCAGGATTCCCTCTCCACTCCAGTCAAGGTAACCCCGGCAATGCTAAGGTCACGGTCTTTGCATGATAGTCAAGTATGGCATGATAAGGCGACAACCAATCTATCCCCAAAATAACATCAAAATCTACCATATCAAGGAGTAGAAGATCGACACTGGTCTCAAGACCACCAATAACCACTACACACGAACGGTTGAAACGATCTACCACAATAAAATCACCCACCGGTGTAGACACATATACCGGAGTACTCAGAGAATTACGGGGCATAACTAAATAACGAGCAAAATAAGATGACACATAGGAATATGTGGACCCTGGATCAAATAAAACCGAAGCATCCCTGCTGCAAACTGAAACCACACCTGTGATAACCGCATCAGAGGCTTCAGCCTCAGGTCTGGATGGACTAGCATAACATCGCGGCTGGGCCCCACAAATCTGAACTACATCCCTGGGACAACTTCCTGCTGGCTGATCTCTACCTCTAGTAGCCTGGCCTACACCTCTAACTGTCTGACCTCCACCTCTAACACTTTGACCCCCACCTCTGGCTGGCTGAGCAGGTGGTGGAACACCTGGTGCGGGAACTATGGCACGAGAACCCTGGTGTTGAGAAGTGCTCGAGGCTCGAGGGAAAAATCTAGCAATGTGCCCCGGACCACCACAAGTATAACAAGATCTCGGCTGCTGAGACTGTCGGCCCTGAAACTAACCATGACGACCTGAGTAACCACCCTGAAAACTCTGGAGCGGCGGTGCACTGGTAGGAGCTGGTGGTGCAATGTCGGGCAACTGATCATAATACTGCATGTGGGAACCACGACCACCTGGAGCACTGCGACAAACCTAAAGTGCTGACTGAAATGGCCTAGGATGATGGCCCCTACCAAAAGAATCCCTGCGTCCAGATGAGACACCATTGAACCAGCCAAAAATGATGAGGCCTCTTGTCAGACCCCTGACCACTCCCTTGTGATAGAACCATCTCGACTCGTCTGACCACATTGGCTGCATCCTAAAAGGAAATATCACTCCCTGCCTCTCTAGCAATCTGCAATCTGATCGACTGAGCTAGTCCCCCAATAAACCTCCTCACCCTCTCTCGGTCGGTGGGAAGTATCATAATAGCATGACAGGCCAAGGTAATGAATCTGGTCTCATACTGAGTGACGGTCATAGAACCCTGCTGGAGACGCTCAAACTGCCTCCGATAATCCTCTCTCTAAGTGATATGGAGAAACTTCTCTAGAAACAAATCGGAGAACTGGGCAAGAGTCAAAGGAGGTGATCTAGCTGGTCTATCCAAACAATAATCTCTCCACCAGGTCTTGGCAGTACCTGACAAACGAAAAGTAGAAAAGTCAACCCCATTGGTCTCCACTATCCCCATGTTGCGTAAAACCTCATGGCAGAATCCAAATAGTCCTAGGGATCCTCTAATGATTCACCGCTATAAGTATTAGTACACATCTTGGTGAAACGGTCCAACCTCCACAAAGCATCAGCAGAGATAGCTGCTCCATCACCGGTTTGAGCCACAATACTCGGCTGAACTGCCCCAGCTATATGAGGTGCTGGAGTCTGAAATTGAGAAGCCAACTGCTCTGGAGTACGAGTAGCGGGAGTCTGGGCTCCTCCCCTAGCTTGAGAGATGGCTCGTGCTGTAGGAAGTAAACCTTCCTGGGCAAAACTCTCCATGAGGTCCACTAGACGGACCAGAGCATCCTAGAGTACCGGGGTGGCAATGAACCCCTCGGGAACCTGAGTCAGTCCAACCGGGACTGTCTAGGCAGGAACCTCATAAGCAAACTCTCCTTGAGGCTTAGCCATTGGGCTGCTGCTCTGGGCTGAGCTCTGCCCCTGCCTCGGCCTCATCCTCGGCCCCTTGTAGGAGTTGCAATTGCAGGCTCGTGTTGTTGATCAGTGGAGGAAGAAGCACGTTTTTTCGCCATCTGCGAGAGAATAGAGTAGAAATTCAATTAGTATTGAGAAATCAAATCACACGACAGAGAATTATAGATGTGAACTCATTCCTAAACTCTGTAGCCTCTGGGGGATAAGCACAGACCTCTCTGTACCGATCCCTCAAACTCTACTAAGCTTGTCCGTGAATTGTGAGACATAAGCAACCTACTGTTCTGATACCAACTTTTCACGACCCGAATTTCCGACCGTCGGGAACGTGATGACGCCTAACATTGAACCCGCTAGGCAAGCCAAAATTAATGTTTATTTACCTTATTCATTTATTTTTAACAGATAACAGGTGATGTACAAATAAGCGAAAATAAAAGTGCAAAAGAAAATAAAGTCTAACAACTTGATTAGATGCCATTACGAAATTCATAATACTAAACCCAGAATTTGGTGTCATAACTTCACATACTATCTATGAATACTACATATAAGAGTTAGAAGAAAATAAATACATCTATCTCAGAATAAGGAAGAACAAAATGGAAATAAAGTAGGAGGTGATGCCAAGGCCTGCAGACGCCTGCAGGACTACCTCAGAATCTCTAATGGACTGAAGGCAGCCTCCTCACTCTAAGATCCGTTGGGTACTGTACCGGGATCTGCAAAAGAGTATATAGTGTAGCATCAATACAACCTACCCCATGTACTGAGTAAGTGTCGGGCCTAACTTCGGCGAAGTAGTGACGAGGCTAGGACACGAAAAACAACTAAACCTATGCAGTTTAATCATATGCGGAGAAATTAATAACAACAAGAAATAAGCAGCTGAAAACAACGAAAGGGGAACATGTTGAGGGGAGGCAATATAAAATAATGGAAATAACGAAGTTATGCAACAAATTAAATATTAATTTAAACAACAGAAGTAACAGCACAAAAAAAATAAGTGCACGGCATCACCCTTCGTACTTTTACTATCATCCTCGCCAAATAATAAATAGAATGCACGGCAGCACCCTTCCTGTTTTTACTCTCATCCTCACAATAAATCAATAGAAACGAAACGACACCACCCTTCGTGCTTTTTATATTATGATGTGGCACGACATCACCCTTTGTGATTTTACCCTATCTCACAATATCATACACGACATACCCTTCGTGCTTTACACTCTTCCTCACACAGACAAATCAATAACAATAATCCGGCAAGGAAATCAACAATACAAACAACAATAATAAATCCATAACGTCCCGTCAAGGGAGTCAATAATAGAATTAATATCATCCCGGCAAGGGAAACAACTATAACCAATCTTACCTTGTTACTCAATTTCACGTAGTAATTCTCAACTCGAACCAATACTCAACATTGATCAATACCAAAGAAACACCACTAACATAGATGATTGTCAAATTAAACTCAAGTAATGCTTAATAAAAAAAATCACATAAATCACAATATTCGACTCACAGCATGCTTGACACCAACCTATAGATACTCGTCGCCACACCTATACATTGCACATTATACTAACACGTAGCAAAAGACACAATACATATTCCCTCAAGCTAAGGTTAAGCCAAACACTTACCTCGAATTCCAGGACCAAACTCAAGCCTCAATTACCGCTTTCCCTTAGAATTCGCCTCCAATTCAATTGTATCTAGACATAATCAGCTGAATAATATCAATAAAAAAATAATTCAACCCAATGCTTAATTATGAGTTTTCTATCATTCTTCCCAAAAAAGTCAAAAATCACCTCGGGCCCCCTTGGTCAAAACACGAGGTTCGGATCAAAACCCGATCACCCATTCACCCATGAGCCTGAATATGTAATTAGTTTCGGAATCCGACCCCAAATCGAGGCCTAAATTCCAAAATTTTTAAAATCCTTAATTCACCTAAAATCCCTAATTTATACCCCTTAAAGAACAAGATTTAGGCCTAGAAATCTGATGGGTGTTAATGGAAAATGAAGAAAACGTGTTTAAGAACACAAACCTTGAACTTGGTGGTGAAATCCCTCTTCAATAATCGCCCCTAAGCTTCCTTGGTTTTGAAAATATGAACTTATGGCTAAAATCCCATTTTTCTACTATTTTAAGTGGGCTGGACAGACCTTCTACGCGTTCGCATGAGGTCTGTAGCGTTCGCGTAGCCTTGGCCATATTGGCCTTCGCGTTCGAGACACTTCCCATGCGTTCGCGTAGGCTCACCCCTCCCTGGCCTTCACGTTCGCGTGCGTCTGGCCGCGTTCGCATAGGGTTCCAGCTCCCCCATCCCCAGCTCCCTTAAAATAGTGTGTTCGCGAGGGCCTAGACGCGTTCACGCAGCGCAACATACCCAGGGCTCCGCATTCGCGTCGTGGCCAGTGCGTTTGCATAGAGTACCCAAGCCCCTTTCCCCGTTTGTCCTTTGCGTTCGCATGAGTTACCACGCGTTCGCATAGAGTAAAACACCAGACACCAGAAAACAACATTCTCACCAGATATTTCTAAGTCCAAACCACTTTGACACCTATCCGAAACTTACCCGAGCTAACAGAAAATTCATTTCTCGGGCTTGGGATCTCGCAATTTAATTTCGGGCATACGCCCAAGTCCCATATTTTCCTACGGACACCTCTGGGACCATCAAATCACGGGTTTCGGTCTGTTTACCCAAAATATTGACTGAAGTAAACTTAAATTCAATTTTAAAGGCAAAATTAGAATTTTTCTTAGTTTTTCTTATAAAAGGTTTCCGGATATACGCCTGGACTGCACACGCAAAACGAGGTGAGATAAAAGGAAGTTTTCAAGGCCTGGGATCAGAGTTTTGACTTATAAAATAAGAGATGACTTTTTGCGTCATCACATTTATCGTGTCTTAATACGGGTACCAATTACTAAATAATAATAAAACAAAAGAAATAATTTAAAACGTAAATAGAAAAGAATGTAGAAACAAGACATGCAGTTCACATTGAATCATTCCAACTTCTCTGGTAAAAACTGAATAAATTCTTAAAAATCATAGGTACTATATCTCTTTCCCGTGCAGAAAGAATACATAGTCAAAAGTTGACCAAAAGAAAGGCATGGAATTGTGTTTTAAGGAATATTTAAATTGAAAGTAAACACAGAAAGCATCTAAAAAAACTATAATTCTTTTGAGAAATTTCCTATGTATATATGTCACTACTCAAAATCCCCTAAAGATCGTGATGACGCTCAACGTCACCATCATGAAAGCTAATGGTGAATTATTGACGTAATTACTCATTTAAATTCTGAAATCGTAAATCCCATTAGATAAATAAAATAAACATCGGGTACTCGTAGGATCGCGCAAATTCTCTTTATAAATTTTTGTATAAAGTGTAACGATCCGGACGGTTGCTTTGCTTTCTAAGTTCCCGTTCTCCCAAATAAGATTTTCTGCATGTGTTTTAATTATTTTATGATTTGCGGGGATGATTAGTGCGGGATCTAGAAGTGTTTGAGTTGAAATCGTAATACTTGGTTCCTTAAGGTTGGCTAAAACGGCTAAATTTGACTTTGGTCAATATTTTGAGTAAACTACCTCAGAACCGAGATTTGATGGTCCCAATAGATTTGTATGATGATTTTGGACTTGGACGTATGTTCATATCGGGACTGAAATGGCCTAGGATGATGGCCCCTACCAAAAGAATCCCTGCATCCAGATGAGACACCATTGAACCAGCCAAAAATGATGAGGCCTCTTGTCAGACCCCTGACCACTCCCTTGTGATAGAACCATCTCGACTCTTCTGACCACATTGGCTGCATCCTAAAAAAAAATATCATTCCCTGCCTCTCTAGCAATCTGCAATCTGATCGACTGAGCTAGTCCCCCAATAAACCTTCTAACCCTCTCTCGGTCGGTGGGAAGTATCACAATAGCATGACAGACCAAGGTAATGAATCTGTTCTGATACTGAGTGACGGTCATAGAACCCTGTTGGAGACGGTCAAACTGCCTCCGATAATCCTCTCTCTAAGTGATATGGAGAAACTTCTCTAGAAACAAATCGGAGAACTGGGCCAAAGTCAAAGGCGGTGATCTAGCTAGCCTAGCCAAACAATAATCTCTCCACCAGGTCTTGGCAGGACCTGACAAACGAAAAGTAGCAAAGTCGACCCCATTGGTCTCCACTATCCCCATGTTGCGTAGAACTTCACGGCAGTATCCAAATAGTCCTAGTGATCCTCTAATGATGCGCCACAATAAGTATTAGTACACATCTTGGTGAAACGGTCCAACCTCCACAAAGCATCAGCAGACATAGCTTCTCCATCACCGATCTGAGCAACAATACGCGGCTGAACTGCCCAAGCTATCTGAGGTGCTAGAGTCTGAAATTGAGAAGCCAACTGCTCCGGAGTGCGAGTAGCGGGAGTCTGGGCTCCTCCCCTAGCTTGAGAGATGGATTGTGCTATAGGAAGTAAACCTTCCTGGGCAACACTCTCCATGAGGTCCACTAGACGGACCAGAGCATCATGGAGTACCGGGGTGGCAATGAAACCCTCGGGAACCTGAGCTAGTCCAACCGGGACTGTCTGGGTAGGAACCTTATAAGCAAACTCTACCTGAGGCTTAGCCATTGGGCTGCTGCTCTGGGCTGAGCTCTGCCCCTACCTCGGCCTCGTCCTCGGCCCATCGTAGGAGTTGCAATTGCAGGCTCGTGTTGTTGATTAGTGGAGGAAGAAGCACGTGTTTTCGCCATCTGCGAGAGAATAGAGTAGAAATTCAATTAGTATTGAGAAATCAAATCGCACGACAGAGAAGGATAGATGTGAACTCATTCATAAACTTTGTAGCCTTTGTGGGATAAGCACAGACGTCTCTATACCGATCCCTCAAAATCTACTAAGCTTGTCCGTGAATTGTGAGACCTAAGCAACCTAGTGCTCTGATACCAACTTTTCACGACCCGAATTTTCGACCGTCGAGACCGTGATGACGCCTAACATTGAACCCGCTAGGAAAGCCAAAATTAATGTTATTTACCTTATTCATTTATTTTTAACAGATAACAGATGATGTACAAATAAGCGAAAATAAAAGTGCAAAAGAAAATAAAGTCTAACAACTTGATTAGATGCCATTACGAAATTCATAATACTAAACCCAGAATTTGGTGTCACAACTTCACAGACTGTCTATGAATACTACATATAAGATTCAGAACAAAATAAATACATCTATCTTAGAATAAGGAAGAACAAAATGGAAATAAAGTAGGAGGGGATGCCAAGGCCTGCGGACGCCTACAGGACTACCTCGGAATCTCTAATGGACTGAAGGCAGCCTCCTCACTCCAAGGTCCGTTGGGTACTATACCGGGATCTACAAAAGAGTGTATAGTGTAGCATCAGTACAACCTACCCCATGTACCGAGTAAGTGTCGGGCCTAACTTCGGCGAAGTAGTGACGAGGCTAGGACACGACAAACAACTAAACCTGTGCAGTTTAATCATATGCGGAGAAAATAATAACAACAAGAAATAAGCAGCTGAAAACAAAGAAAGGGGAACAATTTGAAGGGAGGCAATATCAAATAATGGAAATAACGAAGTTATGCAACAAATTAAATATAAATTTAAACAACAGAAATCACAGCACAAAAAAAAAAGTGCACGGCATCACCCTTCGTACTTTTACTATCATCCTCAGCAAATAATAAATAGAATGCACGGCATCACCCTTCGTGTTTTTACTCTCATCCTCACAAAAAATCAATAGAAACGACACGACACCACCCTTCGTGCTTTTTATATTATGATGTGGCACGACATCACCCTTTGTGATTTTACCCTATCTCACAATATCATACACGACATCACCCTTCGTGCTTTACACTCTTCCTCACACAAACAAATCAATAACAATAATCCGGCAAGGAAATCAACAATACAAACAACAATAATAAAGCCATAACGTCCCGGAAAGGGAGTCAATAATAGAATTAATATCATCCCGGCAAGGGAAACAACTATAACCAATCTCACCTAGTTACTCAATTTCATGTCGTAATTCTCAACTCGAACCAATACCTAGACTTTGTTTTCTTTCGCAGTGTTATTTCCGCTGAATTGTACATCACTTGTTATCCAAAAAAATAAATGAATAAGATAAATAAACATTAACGTTGGCTTGACTAGCGGGTTCAATGTTAAGTGCCATCACGGTCCCGACGGTGAAAATTCGGGCCGTGACAATAAAATTAAAGTTCACATCAAAAAATAAAATAATAAAATTAATTTGTTTGACTCTCAAAATTTATAAACTGCCACATATTTGGACGAAATAAATTTTGTTAACCTAATCGTCTTCAAATACTCCAATTACTAGATACCTGGTGTTGTATATATATACAAGAGTTTAGAAAATAAGTATATATTTCCATTTATAAAATTTTCATATAACAAATTTTTCTAGGCATTTAATTCACCATGGTTTACTTAATTCATAGGCACACGACACATCAATGTTACATAACTATGTTAGAACATGAAAAGAATTTAAATAAAACAAAAGAATATAAATATTCATGTTACCAACGACCCTGTTGAAGTGTGTGATCATCTCATTTAAAACCTTAAGTTGTTAGAGAAATATCACTCTATTTACTTCTTCTATAGGAGGTGATCCAGGAAAATGAAGTTCTCATTATGTACATGCAAATATAACTCCCAGTTATTGTTATTAAGTATTTCTGTTATCCTGAGGTTGATAGGAAGTTTTTTGTAATGACCAGATAGGCTATTTTGAGCTCCAGCATGTAATTCGGCGGTTCGAGAACTTGGGTAGCTTCACTTCATGTATTATGACTTGCACGTGTAGTAGGATTATACTTTCGAGAAGATCAGAGTTGGTTTGGAAGAATAATTCTCAATTCAAAATCTTTAAGTTGGAAGAGTTGACCATGATTTGAGTTTTGGGTAAACAACCTCGGATCAAAGTTTTGACAGTACCATTAGGCCCGGATAATGATTTTCGACTTAGGTGTATGTCCGGATTTGTGTTTGGAAGTCAGTAGGTTAATTTGATGCTTTTTGGCAAAAGTTGGAAGATTGAAGGTTTAGAAGTCTGATAGGTTCGACCGATAGTTGACTTTTTGATAATGAATCTGGATTATGATTCTAGGAGTTGGTGTAGGCCCGTTGTATCAATTGGGACTTGCATGCAAAAGTCATTCTGAGTTAATTTAGTATAATTCGACATAAGTTTTAGAAGTTTAAAAGTTCGTTAGTTCATTAGGCTTGAATTTATGTGTGATTCATGGTTTTGATGTTTTTTGGTATGATTTGAGGCCTCGAGTAGGTTTGTGTTTTATTTTGGTACCGATTTTTGTGATTGAGCAAGGTCTCGAGGGTCTCGGGTGTGTTTTAGATGTGTTTGGGTTGTGTCGCGCTCTTATTTGATGTTTCAGCGTCGTTTCATTGGGTATAAATGATACTATATTGAGGAAACTGTCTTTTATTTTATATTAGATTAAAACATTATTTAGATCCATATCGCAATTACAGAACCATAGCAACAAGAATCGTCAAATTCCGAGGTTGTATAAGAGAGTTATGCATGTTTCCGTGTCGGGAAAGATTGTTGGTTTCTGGTGCGAACATTTATTGTTCGCGAACGCAGGAGAAGTTACGCAAACGCGAAGAAGGATTTCTAGGTTGACCGGTCAACGTGAAAATGCGAAAAAAATTTCTCTTCGCGAATGGGAAGGTCTCCTGCGAAGGCGCTGAACAAAAATAAATCGTACAATGTTTTAAACAGAGACTTTTAATATTTTGAGCATATCTTGAGTTCTAGAGCTCCGTTTGAGGTGATTTTGGCGGTGTTATTCTTGTATAAACAAGGGGTAAATATATGACATTTATATTGATGTTTTGCATGATTATTTCTGTTGGTTATTATTTTTACCCGTCTTTGAATTGTAAAAATTGGGGTTTTGAGCCCCAAAGTTTAGAAATGTTAAAACCTTAATTTGAGGGTCAGTTCGTGGATAAAATTGGTTAATTTTCTGGATATATACTATATTAGTTAAGGGTAATACATATTTTCAATATCCGAGCAAGTGGGACGGGTCGTTGACCTTGTTGACTTTTAGAGCGGAGTTGGGAATTGTTACAAATTATTAAATTACGAGTATTGGAGTATATTTTGATTGCTTTGCACGTTGTTTCACTAGTTTGGGGAGTTAGAGAGGCGTTGGAGCCGGTTATCGAATTTCAGAGAGAGATAAGTCTCATGTATAACCTTTTTAGAGGGAATTTACATGGTATGTGCTACATGTTAGGGGGGCTCCGTTAATATGAGGTGAAGAGTGTCTGTGCATATGTTAGAATTGTGACCGGGTGGACTTAGACTCACGCCATGTTTCTATTGTACTATTTGAGTTATTGGTTTCTATTTCAACGCTTTAATTTCCATTTAGCCTGAGACTGGAGTGGCACAGAGTATCGGACTTGCTATTTTAGATACTTGACGGGCTACTTGATTAGTCGTGGAAATTCTACTTTCCTTTACAAATTTCTTCTGTATTGTGTGTATCCGTCCGATCATTTTTCTTGAATTTATAACTCACACTTATATTCGTGAGTGGGTACAGTGACATGCAACGTTTCGTACTCTAAAGAGATTGGGCTTAACTCTTCAACAATACTCTTATGAGATCGGGCCATTCGTCTCGGCGGTAGCATGTAATACACTCTTATGGGATCGGGTCATTTGCCTCGGCGGTATCAAGTAATACACTCTTATGGGATTTGGTTGTTCACCTCGGCGGTATCATGTAACAATTCTTATGGGATCAGGTCGTTCTCCCCAGCGGTATCATGTAATACACTCTTATGGGATCGGGTTGTTCGCCTCGACAGAGTAACATTTTCTTATGGGATCAGTCTGTTTGCCTCGACAGGATTATATATCACACTTTTATGGGATCGGCTTGTTTGCTTCGGCAGTTCTATGAAACACTCTTATGGTATCGGGTCGTTTGCCTGATAGTTCTATGAAACACTCTCCACGACAGAATCGTGTTAAATAATTGATATGGAGTTTGCGTACTCATGAGTTTCCTGACTTGAGATGTGACCGTTGGTTTGGTATTGACCATTACGTAGTCTATTTGAGGAGGTATCCGATAATTGAGGACTTTGTATTCATTGTTCAGCTGTAGACCATATTGTTTGCCTGTATTTGTTCTAATTGTTTATTTACCATGTTTCATACTTGTCTTCTTTATTATAGTTGATTTACCCACTAGTAAGTGTCAACGTCGATCCCTCGTTACTACCTCTTCGGGGTTAGGCTAGATATTTACTGGGCACGCGTTGATTTACGTACTCATGCTGCACTTTTGCACTAAATATGTAGGATCCAACAAGTTCATTTGGTGGTCATTTGGGCATGTAGGCGTAACTGCAGATGAGACTTTATGGTAAGCTGCATTCCATGCAAAGATTCGCAGCACACAGAGTCTCCATCATAATTATTTGCCTTATCCTGTCTATCTTGTATTCCAGACAGATGTTGTATTGTTATTGTACTTTCTTGTAGATGATCATGCACTTGTGACACCCGGTATTGGGATGTTCTATAATTTGTTTATGGTTTTGCTTATCATTCACACACTTTTACTTTATATTTCATTTAAATTGTACCTATCTACGATTTTTAATGCATTAATGTTCCTATCTAATAAGATTTATGATTTAAAAAAATAATAAAATGAATAATTAAGTTGGTAGTTCACCGCTGGCTTGCTTAACGGCGACGTTGGGAGCCATCTCGACTGATAGTGGGTTTTGGGACGTGATATTTTCAGTAAGAATACTTTGCTCCTCGCTCTATAGTCATAATTATGAACGCAATAAAATTATTAGGTTCTCCCGAAACGCTAGCTAAGTTATTGCTTTTTTGTCGGGCTGCTTCATACACTGTTACTAATAGAAATAGCGCAGTTCCATACTTTGTTACGGTGTATTCTAGTTCTGCAATTTGGTAATAAGTTTACAATAGAAAATCTTCTATTCTTTAAAAGTCTTGAAGGTGGTTTTCAGCTCTTAAATTTTAATCTTTTTATGATGTTTGTATAGATAATTGAGAACTTATTTTGAAAAGAATCATTCAATTCCTATAAATGGTTGCAGGCGGTTACGGGGCTTGTGGTGTTCTTCTCTCAAAGTATGATCCCAAGCTTAAACGTGTTGAAGATTTTAGTGTGAGTTCATGCCTTTTAAAACACTGGTAAATATTAATCCCAATATTACCATAATACCATTAGAGAAATCAAAAGAAAAATGGGTTGAGAAAGAATGAGAGTAGCACAGTAATAAATATATCTTGTAGTTATTACAGGTTAAATATTAAACTTGGAAAATTCATAATATCTTACATAATTGATCATTGAAAATACATCCATAGAAGGAGAGTGACATACATAACTCCAAACACGATATTATTTATTTCACACGGTGGCTAAAACTAGATAATACTGCCAAATATTCATCACACATACGAGCGCGCATATACATATATAGAGATCTTTTATTTCTTGAGAAGGTGGGTATCTATATCTTCGGTCAAATGAAGAACTACACCCATGAAATCGAGGGGCTGGGGCCTGGGGGTGTCTTCAGTTTTCTTCTGGTACAGTAATGTCCACGTAGTCCATCGATCTTCACTACATAATTAAAATTGTGAAGTAATTATACAACTCTAACAAATCTCCTTCAATCACTTTCCAAGTGACTGATTTCTTCTGAGGCTTCAATCACTTCCTTAAGGGTCTTTTCTTTTCCATCTGTAATCATTAAAATTCAAAAATACAAGAGATGTTACTCCTAGTTCAATAGTCCAATTCCTCATAAAAGATATAAACATTCACGAAAAAACTATAGATTTGATTATACTTTGTTTGGTATGATTGAAGCAATTTTTCATTAAAAAAGTTTTGTGCTGCAAATTTTAATATTTGATTGGTGAGTGAAAAATATGATTTGACCTTCATCAATCTCAAAAAAGTTGATCTTACTAGGACTTATGTTGGGTATATAATAAGTATTAACGTGAAAAAATATTCTAAAGAGAGTGTCCTCCACTCTTCACCTCTAATGAAACAATCAACTTGCCCTTCACACCCATATTTTCTTCTCTTCAGAATAGCAATAAGTTGTGAAAAGAAAGTGGTGAGAAAATGTTCGAACTTGTAGTCTTTATATAGATTATTTTAGTTAGTTTTAAAATTTCAAATCGTGGACCCCTTTGAATTTCAGTGGCGTGTCCAGGTTGAATTGATTACTAATTATATATTTTTGACCTTGTATATATAGTATAATTTCTCAGCGAAATGGTCCATGCATCTTCTTGCTATGCCTCTAGTTAAGGAGGCTATTTTTGTTTACAAACGAAGAGCCGAAGTTGATCCTTATTGATATGGAGATGAAGAAATCAAGGATTTCAATTATTTTACTTTCTTGGCTAATTTAAAAGAAAGGTTTTTAATTATTTGACTTTCTTGACCAATTTCAACTGTCATATCTATTTGTTTAATTAATTTTCTTTCCCTTAAAATATCTATAAGGCTATATGCCTATTGTGCGAGAGAGGATTGTAAATGAATCATATTTCAGTCACAAAATAATGTCCTTTAAGGATTTGCAAAATAATCAGAAATTGCTTTGTTAACTTTTCGTCAGTTTTTCCAAGTTTCTTTTTTTTTCACATTAAATTAAGAAACTTCTTTCTCTATAAGTTGATAAGTTTGGGCATAAGGCAACCAAAAGAAAATGTGAATGTCACGTCTCAAATTCACGTGATCTGCACTTAGTATCCTATCCACGTCGAACAAACCAACTCATATAATCCATCCTGATCATATGTAGAATACACGACGCTTGCCCACCTATTAGGGTCCTAGCCTATTGAGATTATAGTTTCCCCGCCCTAGGTATATAGGGTCGACTTGACATCAGCACGAGTCTTAATTCCGTCTTTTAACATATTATTTATAATTATGTTAAACCTTAATGTCTTATTGCACAAGTAGCTAGATCCAAACTTCACATTTTTGTAAAAATTCTAATAATTAAATCTTTGCTTTTAAATTTTGCCAACAAAGTCAAATAATTAAAACCCCTGCTTTTTTCATCTCTCTATCAATAAGGGTCCTCTTCCGCTCTTCGTTTAAAATGCGGACTTTAAAATTTATTACTTCTTTCGTCTCATTATATAACTAGCCTTATATGCGCGTGTATCCCACATTAAAAATAAAAAACTAAAAATTATATTCACTTATTAAATAATATATTTGAATTAGAAAATTAACTTAGAAAAATTTATGATGAATATATTCTTATCTTGCTAACTCATAATGAATGATCGTAAAAAAGCTCACATCAGAATATGGCTCGAAAATCATGAAATTTAATGAATTTTGAAACATACTTTACAACTATTTAAAAACGATTACTTGTTGTAAATAGGTAGCCTACCTCAGTTGAAAGCTTGATTACTTTATATTTTTCTCCTCCGTAATGATTTGTTTAAGCAAGAAATGTTAGAGAGTGCCAGATGATCGAGAGTCATAATTCCACACATTAAAGATCACATATTTACTGCGTAACTGATAAAGTTTTTGCCATGTGACCAGGAGGTCACGAGTTCAAGCCGTGAAAACAGCTATTTACCCTTAAAATTGGATAATAATTAAACTTATATGTGGTTTTAAGTACACGTGATTCTACCTAATAACAATTGATAAATGCGATGATTAATAAAAAAAATTAACAGTAAAGTAAAGCAAACCAATGTTGAAATGTAATTCAGCCCTCGAGCTAGAGTGCTCTCGAACTGACTGATACTAGAATAATGAAGTTTAAAGCAAACTGATGAACACGAAAGTATAAGCGAGAAAGAGTGTTATATTTCTATGATATGCGAGAGTAAGATGGATTACAAATGATTAGAACTCCCCTTTATATAGTAGATGAATTCTACCTATGGTACAATTCTAATTACATAAGAAAATCCCATGATTAGCTAAATATTTTTTCTTGATTTGGTTTGTTCCGAGATTTCCGCCATGATCTTCGACCAGTCACAAATATCTCGCCTTTCTGTTATTATGCTATCTTCAGTCTGGCTCGATGTCTGTCCCATTTGGTCCCGATCAGTACTGGTACCGATCTCAACATGTACCTCGAATCCCGAACTCGGTACGTATCCTTATGCCTCAGTCTGATCTATTCCGGGGCCGATCTTCGATCCATCCCTCGGTTAATCAGTAAAATAGGGTGGTCCTGGTTTAAACCGTATACAGATAGTCCCCTCATTTTTTGGAGCGAAATGACAAAAAACGAATTGAGCCTTCGATTTTTACCTTGACCCATCATGACGTCATTATCGTGACATAAGCGATAGATGTGACCGAAACATCCTGTTGGTACAATTTCCCAGGATATTTAATGTGTCGGTCGGCCACTAGCAGCTTTGAACCGTCGCTGTGAAATCCATAAATAGGCCTCTTTTCCACTCTTTCAAACTTTACTTTCGACTTCATCTGCTCTAAGCTTCAAAGCTCTTTGCATTTTTCAAGTTCTTCATCTGCAAATATTCAAGTCTAACTGTTAACCTCTTTTTAAAACACCAAATCTCATTATCTTCATCTTTCTTTAAACTCAGACTTAATGGCAAAAATCTCAAAAATTGTGCAACAAAAAGAAACCGCTCCATCATCTCAGTCGGCCGGCAGGAAAACATCGGTGGAGCCGCGCCCTGAGGAGTGTGTTCCCGAGGGGTGCGTCGTCAGTTCCGAATTCAAAATCGAGAAAAACTCATCGATCCCTGGTCGATTGCGAGTTAATCGAGATACATATGCTCGATTTCGAGAACTTCCTTACGCAGGTGAAGAAAGACTGCAACTAGATTGGCAAAGAAGTGGTGATTCCGGCCCCCGAAGGAGACATCACTACCCACGTGGAAGGGTTCCTGAGTTATTGCACTTACCCTTTCATGCTGGGTCCCCTCGATCCTGTTATTGTTGATTTCTATCGCAAATACCAAGTGACCTAAGGACAGACATAATCGAAATCCCCGTGCTCAAAGTACAGTCAAAACTAAGCCTCAAGTCCTCCAGACTGACACATCATCAACACATAGAATTCACATCTCGCACCTCATCCATGGAATCACAAATCGTCGATGCATAGCTGATACATAATTCTCACATCCACATAATAATGCGTGAAAGGAATTCAAAGAGTTACTCTTTAAGATAAATCAATGTTGCACGATAAGGAAAGAAAGATGTGAAGTTTATCCTGAACTCCCTGTAGCTTCTCAGAGATAGGTATGGACGTCAATATACTGATCCGCAAGACTCTACTAGACAGTTGCTCATGACTCGTAGAACCTATGTACCTAGGGCCCTGATACCAACTTGTCACGACCCAAAATCCAACTAGTTGTGAATTCAACCAGCTAGGTAAGCCAATTAACAACTATCCAAATTAATAAAATTTATTGAGACAAAAGAATGACAAAATAATTGAATCTTTACACATTTCCCAAGGACTGGTAGTACAAATCACGATCTTCTAAGATTTAGATTTTTACAAAACTAACTTGAAATAATTGCAACATCAGTTTGAGATGTAAATGAACAGAATCCGAATCTAATGCTACCAAGGACAAGTGATAGCCTTAACTGGAACACAGGTACATCATCAAATCCAGCTCCCGCCATACACAACCATATTAGCATCCAACATCTCCACCCAAGGTGCAGAAGTGTATTATGAGTACAACTAACCCCACGTACTCAATAAGTAACAAACCTAACCTTAGGTTGAAAGTACTGGCGATATGTGATAAGGTACAAGGAATAACTTAGAGATATGATACTCAACTCGTTCATTGTTATGGGAAAATAAGTATGTTTTTCAAAGATGTCAGTAAAACTCAATCCTTTATACCAAATCACCAAAGATATGAGTAAATCTAAAAACTGTGATTTTTCCCAAAAATCTTTCAACAATAATTAAGGTGTTTCATTTATCGTGAGGAAAGTACATCTCTATACATACATGTCGATGTACAAGTGAAATCATTAATGCCACAAAAATCAGGTAGCATTATCAAATGCATATCTATGCCTGTATCTCAAGTACACATGTCAGAAGCAATGCATCTCAATGATGAACTCATGTACTCACACTCTCAAGGTACTCAATTTGACTGTCTTGTATTCTCACTCACCATGCTCAATACTCAGCACGCTCAGTCACTCAGTATTGTACAGGGCAGATCTAGCCCAAACACTAGTAAATACTTACACTCAGTTACTCAGTATTGTACAGGGCAGATCCAACCCAATGCAAATGAATCCAGGGCAAATCAAGCCCAAAGATCAATAGCAACTGCGGCGTGCAGCCCGATCCCATAAATTTCACTCGCATTAGGCCATCGGCCTCATAACACTCTTGTTAAGAAGCCCAAATCAATGATACAAGATATGTCAATAAACGATAATAGAGACTAAGATATCATATATAATGATGAATGCAACTGAGTAGATAACTACAATTAAGCAAATAACTCAATATCAAATAACGACCATTGTGGTCTGATAGTACCAGCATATAGCCTAAACATGACTTCTAGCATAAATTAGAGCTCAAGTGCACTAATACATAGAGTATAGTAAAAATGTTCAGATAAGACAGCTACACAATTCCATGTAATATACTAAATCATAATTCCTACGGTGCACGCCCACACACTCGTCACCTAGCATGCATGTCACCTCACATCAATCACATAACACGTAATTTGGGGTTTCTTACCCTCAGCACCAAATTTAGAAGTGTTACCTCGAATAAGCCAAACGATGTTCCAAAAATACCATCCCGCGCGTACTAAACTCTGAATGGCTCAAAACTATCCAAAAGCAACTCAAATACATGAAATAATGCCTAAGGAAACAATTCCAAATGATAACGGTCGAATATGTAATCAAAAGTCTAAAGTCAACTTAAAATAAAACCCGGGCTTGTACCTCGGAACCCGATAAAACTCATAAAATCCGACAACCCATTCAATTACGTGTCCAACCATACTAGTTTCACTCAAATCTAACTCTGAATCAAAGTTCAAAACTCAAAATTTTGCTTTATGAAATTTTAGGCAAAACCCCCAAATTTCAGTTTAAAATTCATAATCCAAATGCCAAAATAGAAGATAGATTCAACGAATATAACAACTATGAGTAGAGAACACTTATCCCATCCATGTGGTGAAAATCGCCTAAATAATTGCCCAATTTCGAAGTCTATTGCTCAATATGTGATAAAAATGGCCAATCCTCGATATGTGTAGACTCTGCCAAGCATTTCCGCATATGCGGTCATGTCTTTTGCGGTAAAATCATGCTTCTGCGAAGCCCTTTGAAAACTGGCCTTCCGCACCTGTTGAACTTTCCCGCTTCTACGCATACGCAAGTGAGAGAAACCACCCACTCTTCTGCGCATCTCGTCGCTTCTGCGACTCTTTCCTCGCCTATGCGATGTCGCAGGTGCGCCCAAACTTTTGCATATGCGATAACTCCAAAAACATCCCATTTTCTATCTATGAAGAGAACCCTGCATCTGCGAAGTCGTTTCTATGACCAATATTTCTTAAAGGCAGTTACACCAGAACCAACAGACACAGCAATTTAAAACATGCGACAAAATAATCGAACCTCGTCTGAAACTCAACCGAGCCTCTCGGGACTCTGTCTGAATATACCAACACGTCCCATATCATCACACGGACCTACTCGAGGCCTCAAATCACGCATAACAACATCGAAATAATGAATCACACCTCAAATAAAACTTAATGAACTTTCAACTTCTAAAACTCGCGCCGAAACATATCAAATCAACTCGGAAAGAACTCAAATTTTGCACACAAGTCCTAAATGACATAAAAAAGCTATTCCAATTTGCGGAACCACAATCCGAATCTGATATCCCCACAGTAAACTCCCAGTCAAACTTATGAACTTTCCAAACCTTCAAGTTTCCAACTTTTGCCAAGTCGCGCCGAAACTTTCTAGAAATATCCAATTGCAAATTCGAGCATATGCCTGAGTCCAAAATAATCATCCCAACCTAACGGAACCATAAAAACTCCAATTCGAGGTCAAATACTAAAAATTCAAACATGCTCAACTCTTCCGACTTAAAGCTTCAATGATGAAATTCATTATTCCAAATCAATTTCGAATAACCTGAAACCAAAACCAACAGAGCTACTCATACCCTCAAACTACCGAGCAAAAGGAAAATGCTCAAAATGACCAGTCGGTTCGTTACACAAATATGGATAAAGAACCATGTTATTCACTTAGAAAATGAATAACTAATAGATAACTAATGGGTTTTAACTTTTATATTTGTAAAGCCTCAAATTGGGGGTTTCTCAAGTTTGGAAGATTAGGAATTCTTTAAAAGTGATCATATTCAAGAAGTCATGGATAATATGGATATCTATATTATCCGCCGGTTAACCAGTTTTTTTATCCATATTAAATATGGATCGGGTCGGATAATTTATCTATTTTTTGCATTACTCATTTTTGACTCCCATATCCGACTTGTCCCGCTCGTTTTTAATCCCTAGTTATTACTAACTTTTTTTTACTATTAATTTCTTCATTTTGTTGTCGTACAAGAGTTTTAAAGTGGATCGGAGGACCCAACTGTCACGACCCAAAACTAATCTGGTCGTGATGAAGCCTATCGTGGTACTAGGCAAGCCGGCACAATACCAAAACAATTCTATATTTTAATTTCAAAGCTATTTTACATAAAACCTTCATAAAGGGATTCAAATCAAAACAAAAATGCAGAAAAGACATGCCTGACATCGGGGTGTCACTAGTCATGAGCAACTACTACAACTGTCTGTAAATATCAAGACTAACATAGTTTGGGATTAATCAAGTACAACTAAGGGAAGACAAAGAAGGAGGAAAGAAGGGTTGCGATCGCTACGAAGCTACCTTGCTAACACCGAGAATTTGTGTCAGGAATAATCAACAGCCTCTACCGGGTCCAAAAACGCCTGGATCTGCACACAAGGTGCACGGAGTAACGTGAGTACGCCAACTCAGTAAGTAACAATAGTAAATAAAGACTGAGAACTAGTGATGAGCAATAATCCAAGTAAAGCTCATATCACAAAAACTTAGTAAAATACGACATGATTTTAAAACTAGAGTTTGAATCAAATCAGCCCGTTTAAATCCAGTTCCAGTAAAATCATTTAAATATATCTTTCAACAGCTTTTAAAACAAGGCCCAATGCAAGGTAAGCAAAAATGATGAAACCATAATCAGCCACTCGGGCAACATCACTCATATACAGCCCCTCGGGCAAACATCACAATCACTCGTGTACAGCCCCTCAAGCAAACCACACTATCATTCATGCCTCCTAGTCACTCATTACTCGGCACTCGCACTCAGTATGTACATGCGCTCACTAGAGGTGTGTACAGACTCCGGAGGGGCTCTTTCAGACCAAGCTCTATATCAAGCCAAATCATGGCATACATCAATGATTCCCTCAGCCTATATCAAACATGCTGCGGCGTGCATCCCCATCCCAAAATATCCTCACAAATCAGGTCCTCGACCTCATTCAGTCATAAACCTCTCCAGCCCCTTGGGCTCTCAGAAATCAAAGTACTCAGCCAAACAACATTTTCATAATGCATCAAAATAGATGAAAAGAGGCTGAGCGATGCAGTAAATATGCAGAACATGAGTGAGTATAGATTTTCAATCAAGAAAATGAGAGGATATCAAGAAAAGTCATCTAAGGGTCAAAACAACACTGGCACAAGGCCTAAACATGGCATCCACCCCAATTTACAGAAATTCTTTCTAAAACACATAAGTATCATATAGTTTCAACAAAATATGCAACGTTATAGTTTCTACGAGATAGACCAAGTCCCTGTCCCTAACGGTGCAACCCCAACCCCCGTCACCTCAAAATAGTCACATGACACAAAATCTGGGGTTTCATACCCTCGAGACTAGATTTACAATCGATACTTACCTCAAACCAATCAAATCTCTACACCGCGATGCTCTTACCCCTCGACTCGGCCTCAAAATGATCTGAATCTATTCACAACTAGAACAATACCATCAATGTACGCTAATGGAATGAATTCCATAAGAAAAACTATCAAATTAGACCAAAATCCCGAAATCTGCTTAAACCCGGCCCCCGAGCCCATGTCTTGAAATCCGACAAAAATTACAAAACTAGAAAGCCCATTCACTCATGAGTCCATACATACAAAATTTATCAAAATCCTACATCATTTAGTCCCTCAAATCTCAAATCAAACTCTCCAAAATCTCAAGCCCTAACTCATTTTACCCCTAATTTCCACTAATTAAATGATAAAACAACGGGAAATCACCATAGATAGGAGTATTAGAGGTCAAGAAGCTTACCTCATTGAAAACCTCTGGAATCCCTCTTCAAAATCACTCCAAAAGCCCCAAAAACCGACTATAAAATGGTGGAAATGAACCAAAATTCGTGACGTGTGCTATTTATACTTTCTTCCCAGGTCTTTCGCACCAATGGCCGTATATGCGCACCTGCGGTGCCTCATTTGTGCCAAAAATTCCTCACCTGCAGAAAACCACTAAAAACCCAACTTTGCACCTGCGCTCAACATCCGCATCTACGAATACGCAGGTGCGAAAATGACCTCACACCTGCGGCACTGCCTGATCTCATCTCTCTCGCATCTACGGGAAACAAATCGCTTCTGCGAGCTCACATGTGCGCACACTCGCTCGCACCTTCGATTCTCTCCAGTGTGACATAATCGCGCACCTACGCTTTACTCATCGCACATGCGGCTTCGCACCTGTGTCAAAACTCTTGCAGGTGCGATGACACCAACAACAACCAACTTCAGCAATTTCTCCAACTTCAAACTTGATCCATTAACCACTAAAAACACACCCGAGGCCTTTGGGACCTCAACCAATAATACCAACAAGTCATATAACAATACACGTACTTAGTCAAACTTAGGAACACTCAAAAAAACATCAAAACAACAAATTACCCTCGAATTCAAGCCTAAGAACTTCTAAACTTCCAAATTCCGGAAACGACACCGCAACTTACCAAATCACGTCTAAATAACCTCAAATTTTACACAAAAGTCACAAATGACACTACGAACCTAATCCAACTTCCTGAATTCAATTCTGACCTCGATATCTAATTTTCCACTGCCGACCAAAATTGCGAAATCGCCAAATTTCCAACTTTCGCCAATTCAAGCCTAATTCTATCATGGACCTCCAAATTACATTCCGGTGTCCAAATCACTTAACGAAGCTAATCGAACCATAAAAATCCAAATTCGGGATCATTCACATATAAGTGAACATCTGGTTGACTTTTCCAACTTAAGCTTCTAAATAGGAGACTAAGTGTCTCATTCCACTCCGAAACCATTCCGGGGCCGAACCAATCAACCCCATACAATACAATACAGCAGAATAACACATAAAGAAGCATAAATGGGGTGAACGGGGCTATAACTCTCGAAACAACCGGCCGGGTCGTTACACCCTCCCCCTTTTAAACAAACGTTCATTCTCGAATGAGCCTAGATACATATATGGTGTATCAAATAAGTGTGGATATCTGCTCCACATCTACCGCTTGGTCTCCCAGATGGCCTCCTCCACAGGCTGTCTCTTCACTGCACCTTGACTGAAGCTATGTCAGTTGACCTCCACTTTTGAACCTGTCGATCTTAAATAGCCACCGACGCTACATCACAAGTCATATCACCCTCCAATTGAACTGTGTTGAAGTCCAAAACATGGGATGGATCGCTATCATACTTTCGGAGCATGGAAAGATGAAATACCAAATGCACACTCGACAAGATAGGTTGCAAAACAAGCTTGTAAGCCACCTCCCCTATCCTCTAAAGCACCTCAAAAGGCCCGATGAATCGGGGCCTCAACTTGCCCCTCTTCCTAAACCTCATAACACCCTTCATGGATGATACCTTCAGCAAAACCTTCTCCCCAACCATAAAAGTCATGTAACAGACCTTCCTATCCGCATAGCTCTTTTTCCTAGACTGCACCGTGCGAAGCTGCTCCTCAATCACTTTCACCTTATCTAATGCATCCTGAACAAATTATGTACCCCAGAGCCTAGGCTCACCCGGCTCAAACCATCCTACCGGAGATCTACACCTCCTCCCATATAAATCCTCATACGGAGCCATCTGAATATTTGAATGATAACTGTTGTTATATTCAAACTCCATGAGCGGCAGAAACTTGTCCCACGAACCCCTAAAGTCAATGTCGCACGCGTGCAACATGTCCTCCAATATCTGAATAGTGCGCTCGGACTATCCGTCTGTCTGAGGGTGAAAAGTTGTTCTTAACTCAACCTGAGTACCCTACTCTCACTACACGACCCTCCAAAACTATGATGTGAACTGAGTACCTCTATCTGAAATGATGGAAACTAGGACACCATGCAGGCGAACAATCTCTCAAATATAAATCTCAGCTAACCGCTCTGAAGTATAAGTAGTACCAACAGGAATGAAGTGCACGGACTTGGTCAGCCGATCCACAATAACCAAGATAGTATCGAACTTCCTCGAAGTCTTTGGGAGCCCAACTACAAAGTCCATGATGATCAGATCCTACTTCCACTTCGGGATCTCTAATCTCTGAAGCAAGCCACCCGGTCTCTGATGCTCATACTTAACCTACTGATAGTTGAGCCATCGAGCTACAAACCCAACTATATCTTTCTTCATCCGCCTCTAACAATAATGTTGTCTCAAATCCTAGTACATCTTCGCGGTACCCGGATGAAATCAACCATACAATGAGCCTTCAAGTATAAAACCACCCTACTTGGTACATAATCTATAGAGCCGCTCCACTCAACCCTCGGAAATCCAGGCATCACCAACATCATGGTCTTAGCGGGACAATCTAGAGCAGCATGGCATGGATATAAATAGTCGATACCCAACATAACATCAAAGTCAACCATACTAAGCAACAGAAGGTCCACTTGGGTTTCCAAACACCCAATAGTCACCATACATGACTGATATACGCAGTCCATAAAAATAGTATCGCCCACAGGAGTAGATACATGAACAGATGAAACTAAAGACTCACGGGGCATATCTAAAAAATGAGCAAAATATGAGGAAACATATGAATATGTGAAACCAGGGTCATATAATATGGAGGCATCTTTGTGACAGACTGAAACAATACTTGTAATCATGGCATCTAAAGCCATAGCATCTGATCTAGCTGTGAGTGCATAGAAATGGGCCTGACCACTACCTAACCGAGCTCCCCCTCTAGGGAGACCCGTAGCTAACTGACCTCCACCCCTAGCTGACTGGGCGGGTGGTGAAGTAAGTGGTGTTGTAGTTGATGGCTGACTCCTTTGCTGAGGTGGACCCCCATGAAGACAAGGACACTACCTCCAAATATGCCCAAACGCCCCACACTCAAAACAAACCCCTGGTGCTGGTGACGGGGACTGAAGGGAACCCCTATCACCGAGATAACTGGTAGAAGAACCTAGCATGGAGGAGCCCTGAACTGATGGAGCACGGGACGAACTCTAGGCTGGGAGGGCACTGAGTGATGAGTGGCTTTGATGAAAATTGTGAGAACCATGGCCTGATGATGCAACCTCTCGAAGATAAGTACGGATGTCTCCGTACCGATCCGCAAGACTGTACTAAACATGTTCAAGACACGTGAGACCTATGTAACCTAGGCTCTAATACCAACTTGTCACGACCCAAAACTAACTCGATCATGATGACGCCTATCCTGGTACTAGGCAAGCCGGCACAATACCAAAACAATTCGATATTTTCATTTCAAAGATAATTTCAAAGCTATTTAATATAAAATCTTCATGAAGGGATTCAAATCAAAACAAAAGTGCAGAAAAGAAAAGCCTGACATCGGGGTGTCACTAGTCATGAGCAACTACTACAAGTGTCTGTTAATATCAAGACTAACATAGCCTGGGATTAATCAAGTACAACTAAGGGAAAACGAAGAAGGAGGAAAGCATGGTTGCCATCGCTAGGCAGCTACCTTGCTAACTCTGAGAATCTGCGTCAAGAATAATCAACAGCCTCTACCAGGTCCAAAAATGCCCAGATCTGCACACAAGGTGCAGGGAGTAACCTGAGTACGCGAGCTCACTAAGTAACAATAGTAAATAAAGACTGAGAAGTAGTGACGATCAATAATGGAAGGAAAGGTCATATCACCAAAACTCAGTAAAATACAACATCCTTTTAAAACCAGAGTTTGAATCAAATCGGCTCGTTTAAATCCAATTCTAGTAAAATCAATTAAAGATATCTTTCAACAGTTTTCAAAACAAGGCTCAATGCAAGGTGAGCAAAAATGATAAAAACATAATCATCCCCTCGGGTAACACCACTCATATACAGCCCCTCGGGCAAACCTCACAATCACTCGTGTACAGCCCCTTGGGCAAACCTTACAATTATTCATACCTCCCATTCACTCAGAACTCGGCACTCGCACTCAGTCGGTACCTGCACTCATTGGGGGTGTGTACAAACTCCGGAGGGGCTCCTTCAACCCAAGCGCTATATCAAGACAAATCATGGCATATATCAATGAGCCCCTCGACCTATATCAAATATGCTACGACGTGCATCCCCATCCCAAAATATCTTCACAAATTAGGCCCTCGACCTCACTCGGTCGTAAGCCTCTCCAACCCATCGGGCTCTCAGAAATCAATGTACTCAGCCATACAACATTTTCATAATGCATCTAAATAGAGTAAAATAGGCTGAGCTATGCAGTAAATATGTATAACATGAGTGAGTATAGATTGTCAATAAAAAATGAGAGGATAGCAAGAAAAGACCTCTAAGGGTCAAAACAACACTGGCACAAGGACTAAGCATGGCATCGAGCCCAATTTACATAAATTCTTTCTAAAACACATAAGTATCATATAGTTTTAACAAAATATGCAACTTTACAGTTGCTATTGGACGGAAAAAATCACAATCGCCAATGGTGCACACCCATACGCCCGTAACCTAGCATGCGCGTCACCTCAAAAATAGTCACATAACACAAAATCCAGGGTTTCATACCCTCATGACTAGATTTACAATTGTTATTTACCTCAAACCGATCAAATCTCTACACCACGATGCTCTTTCCCCTTGACTCGGAATCCAAGTGCTCTGGATCTATTCAAAACCAAAATAATACCATCAATATACGCTAATAGAATGAATTCCAGAAGAAAAACTATCAAATTAGACCAAAATCCCAAAATCGGCGCAAACCCGGCCCCCGCGCCCACGTCTTGAAATCGAACAAAAATTACAAAACTAGAAATCGCAATCACTCACGAGTCCATACATACTAAATTTATCAAAATCCAGCATCATTTGGTCACTCAAATCCCAAATCCAACTCTCCAAAATCCCAAGCCCTAACCCCTCATTTTCACCCCAAATTTCCACTAATTAAATGATAAAACAACGGGAAATCACCATAGATAGGAGTATTAGAGCTCAAGCAACTTAACTCAAAAAAACCTCTGGAATCCCTCTTCTAAATCACTCCAAAAGCCCAAAACCCGACTAGAAAATGATAAAAATGAACCAAAATTCACGAAGTGTGCTATTTATACTTCTTGCCCAGGTCTTTCGCACCTGCGTTGCCGTATTTGCGCCAAAACATCCATAACTGTGAAAAACCACTAAACCCCCCAACTTCTCACCTGCGCTCAACAACCGCATATGTGACTACACAGGTGCGGAAATGACGTCGCACCTGCAGCACTGGCTGACCTCATCTCTTTCGTATCTGCGGGCAACAACTGCTTCTGCATGCTCACAGGTGTACACACGCGCTCGCACTTGCGATTCTCTCCAGTCCAACATAAGCCCACACATGCGCCTTACCCACCACACCTGCGGCTTCGAATTTGCGTCCAAACCCTCGCAGGTGCGATGACACTGGCAACAACCAACATCAGCAATTTCTCCAACTTCAAACTTGATCCATTAACCATCCGAAACACACCCGAAGCCCTCGTTACTTTAACCAATAATAGCAACAAGTCATATAATAACTCATGAATTTAGTTGAACCTTCAGAACACTCAAAACAACATCAAAACACTAAATTACCCCTCGGATTCAAACCTAAGAACTTCTAAACTTCCAAATTTGGCAAATGATGCCGAAACTTACCAAACCACGTCCGGATAACCTCAAAGTTTACACACAAGTCAGAAATGACACTACAAACCTACTCCAACTTCTGACATTTTATTCCGACCTAGATATCTAATTTTTCACTGCCGACAAAATCGCCAAATTTCAAACTTTCACCAATTCAAGCCTACTTCTACCACGAACCTCCAAATTACATTCCGGACGCGCTCCTAAGTCAAAAATTACCTAACGGAGCTAACCGAATCATGAAAATCCTAATCCGGGATCGTTCACACATAATTCAATATTCGGTTGACTTTTCCAACTTAAGCTTCTAAATAGGAGACTAAGTGTCTCATCCCACTCCGAAACCACTCTGGACCCGAACCAACTGTAATGACCCGACATGTCGTTTTGAGCTCTAGTATGTCGTTCAGTGGTTTGAAGTCATGAACAGCTCCATTTTAGGTATTATGACTTGTAGGTGTGGTCGGAATTAAATTTCGGGAAGTTTGGAGTCAAATTGGAAAGAAAATTCACATTTCAGAAGCCTTAAGTTGGAGAAATCAATTAAGATTTAATTTTGAGTAAACGACCTCCGAATAAGGATTTGAAGGTTCCTGCAGGTTCGTATGATGATTTCAGCCTTGGGCGTATGTAGACCAGACTTTGGATAACTTGGGAGCATTTCGGCGTATACTGTGGAAGTCAGCATTTTGAAGAAAATTTCCTAAGTTTTGCTTGAAGTGCATTTAAGTGTTATTGATGTCCGTTTGGGATTTCGAGTCTGGGAATAGCTTCGTATAGTGATTCTGGAGTTGGGAGCGCGATCGGAAGTGAATTTGGATGTCCATAGGTCATTTTGAAGTCATTTGGCTAAAGATAAGAATTTGAAGGATTTTGAGAAATCCGACCGGAAGTGAAAAACTTGATATCGGGGTCGGAATGCGATTCCGAAAGTTGGAGCTGGTCCATAATGTCAAATATGACTTGTATGAAAAATTTGAGGTCAATCAGTTGTGATTTGATAGGTTTCGGCATCGGATGTGGAAGTTTGGAATTTCAAGTTCTTAAAGTTTGAATTTTAGTGCGATCCGTGGTTTAGATGTTGTTTGATGTTAATTGAGGCCTCGTGCAAGTCCTCATTGTTATTTGGAAAAGGTTGGTGTAATTGGACGGGCTCCCAAGGGCCTCGGGTGGATTCCGGGTGGTTAACGGATCAAGTTTGGAGTTTGAAGAAGTTCTGAGATTGCTGTCATCTGGTGTGACCGCACCTGCTAGGATTTGGCCGCAGGTGCGGCTTTGGCGCCGCAGGTGCGAGATTAGGTGGTTTGGCTGGGAGCACAGGTGCGATGTAATTACCGAATCTGCGAAGGCGCATATGCAGACAATGAGGCGCATGTGCAAGTTTTGGCTGGAGCTGAGGAAGTCACAGGTGCGGGAGTCTGGGCGCACCTGCGGGAGCGCAGGTGCAAAGATTTAGATCGCATGTGCGAAAATAGGCCTCGGCAGAATGTTTTGAAACTGAAATTCTTGGCTCATTTTCTCCCATTTTTCTTTGGTTTGGACGACTATGAGGAGCTTCAAGAGGGATTTTCATCATGCATTATAGTAAAGTAATTTCTTCATGTTTTAAAGTTAAAATATAAGGTTTATGCATGGAATTAGACATGAAAATCAGTAGGAAATTTGGATTTTTTGGGGGAAAAACCTAGAAATTGTAATTTGGATTTTCACCACGAATTGAGAATGAATATTTGAGTAAAATGATATATTTGAGTTAGTAAAGCTATGGGTAGAGTTTATCTTCGAGAAATTTCGGAATCCGGGCACGTGGGCCCGAGGGCATTTTGTTCAATTCACTGAGCGGAGTTGGGAAATTATATAATTTTAATTGTAACAAATATTAGAGTATATTTTCATTGGTTTGTCTTTATATGGATAGTTTTGGGGCGTTGTGCGTCCATTGGAGTCGTCGGAAGGGCTTGGAAGCCGGTTATGGAATTTCGGAGCGAGGTAAGTCTCCTTTCTAACTTTATGACGGGAATTGTCCCCATAGGTAAACTAAATGAATACATTCTATTACTTGCGGGGGATACTTACGCACGAGGTTATGGGAGTCCGTGCTTAGCTACTAATATGCTTATGTCCAGGTAGTCTAGGACCCACTAGCATGCCTTATTTGTTGTACTTGTGATCTTGCCAGTAATATTAGACTGCTAATATGATCGAAATAGTAATTGAATATCTAAGAAGACCAAAGTTCATTTTTTTAATCATCTAGAAAGAGACTTGATTCCTCCGTGGATAATTGTATTCCTGATAAAGTTATATTATTGAATATTATTAAACTTGGCAAATGAGTTTCAAAACAAAGATTTAAATGCTATTTTTCGTATTCCCTTAAGAAGAATTTTACCATTTTCCTGAGTAACTACTTTCTTGATAAAAATGAGGGTTTATTATGTGAATATGTGTACATATGAGCATCTGAGTCGCAGGTATGATTCGCGAGCAGGTTAGCCTTATTATTATTATATTGACCACGTCGCATGAACGATTCGTGAGTGGGGAAAATAGATGCATCTATGGTTCGAGCCGTTCGACCCTCGACAGTGCACATTTTATTATTGTTGGTCCGCATCGTTCGACCCTCGGCACTTTGTTTGCGGATGATAATTGTTGCATATTTCCTATGACTTATAC